>JAAEAF010009556.1:0-36396 GCA_011037195.1 Triatoma infestans
CATGTCTGGAAGCCTGACAGACATGTGCCAGAAGACACTCCAACAGCAGGCTAGGGACCAATGAAAGGGAGAGAGGCGCCTAATTTTGCAAACCTATCTACCTCCTCATTCCCAAAAATTCCCATGTGACCTGGCACCCAAACTAGAAGCATATCCTTCAGAGAAGGAGCTCTTCCAGTCTTTTAGAAGATTCTAACACCACCCTGGAAGGGGACCTGAAAACAGATATTTCCGGTGAAAACCTGATATCGAAAATTTGACACAATTACAATACTTCCTCTTTCTAGCAGTAAGAGGAAGTAAAAATATTACTTAATATATAAAACCTTACAAAAAAAACACTCTATATTACGTTGCCTTGTCAAGTAAGAGACGTAAGTGTTTTTCTACGTGCTGCATAAATATTTTTGACAAAATTGGTAGATGTTGGGTGTCCCCATCCTTAACCAAAGGTAGAAATTTTGATTGAATTTGTATTGGTATTACCTGCATTCATAACTTGCCTGAAAAAACATCATGCGGTATCCACTTCTTTCTACGTCACTCAACACGTCACATGTTTACGCATCTCCCCACTACAACCTATTCAAATTCACCAGCTGAGGGAAGATTAAGTTCCGTCTATCTTAGCCCCTAGGAAGTCAGGAACGAAAAGTTAGGGGATAGCGTAACAAGTATATAACCAGAACTAGTAAGACTCAATGAACAACCTCAAGAAAGCACTAACAAGCAGACGATTCTGCCAGTTCAGTCTGTCATTTTTACACTCACGTGACCACTTTTCTATAACAGTTCTTTAAAAAGTCTTTGCAGTAATCTTTGCTCTCAGTTCAATATATATCAGTGAATAGTCAGTGCACTTTTCACTTCCTCAATTTCTCTATCCAGTTCCAAAAAAATCCACTTCAAGTCCAAAGTCATTTTCGATAAAGTCGTTTCGGTTAAGGTTACCAGTTGATCCAATACTGTTATAGGTTTTGTACTTTTAATTTTTTTTATTTATTATGTTTAGAGTTGGGGGGGAGGGAGTTAATAACTAAAAGTATAAGTTAATAATAATAAAATATAAATAAATAAATAATATATAATAATAAATAAATAAATTAATAATAATAAAATAATAAATAAAAGTATAAGTTAATAATATCAAGGGATATCAGACATGATTAAGGGTCATAAGAGTACACAAACTTGATAGGTACACCTCTGACATATGGATGAGAATCCGAAACCGGTTAGAACCAACAATATGAAACATGCTAAGACAATTAAAATCATTGGCACACTGTACGCTTTACAGAATTTTTAATGTTCAAAAACTGACAAGCAAGGAAATCAAATTAAGATTTTTAGTTCGTAATGGAAATGAGTTTTGTAGCCATTCCATTGGTACAAGGGACGGTTGGGTTTGAATTAAACAGAAACAAAAACATGAATATCCCACACAAAAAGAGATAGAATGAGTGAGTAGGAGAGGAAACAGCCAGTGATTTTTACTCAGTTTTTGTCCAACTTTTTCACTCGATTTAATTTGCGATTCCATGAAAATAAAAATGGTAATTATCTGAAAAAAAAAATGAACGATTCCTCGCAAAGGGGCGTTGTTTTTACTTCGACATTTCTACATGAATATTTTTTGTTCTTGTTTAAACAACAACACTGGATTAATACAAAGTTTCTGTTCCACATAATAAAAAAAAAAATTCTTTACTCTCAACGTTCTTGATTGAAAGTCTGCAGGTGGTCTTTTTTTTTTTTAATATCGATTGTTCTATGTTTTATTCAAATTGTAAATAAAAAGATATTTTTTTGTATTTTAATATCGTTCAAAATGAAGCCAGTTGGTCAACATATGGAAAAAATCTGGTATGGAAAACAGGACATTCTCGATACTCCTTTAATTACAATTATATATAAAAATACAAATTTACTTTAAACTCAAACTACACGTATTTGTCGTAATATAAATATAGAGGTGGTGGGGGAAAGTACCAACCTACTAATCTTGGCAGGTAGAGAATTTAGCGCACTAAAAAACACTGATCCAACTGCATATAAGATTTGAAATTAACGCCACAAATTCCGCATAACTATCCAAAACAATTTTTTTTTTCCAAAAAATCTTTTAAGTAATAATTATTCATTTCTATGATGCAGCAAGCATTCCAAGTTTAAAGAAAATCATTATAACCTTTTTTGAGAAAATTAAAAAAAAAAAAAAAAAAAAACTCAAAAATCTATTTTGTAAGGCCTAGCGCCCACTAGCAACTTTTTAGTCTCGGTGTTGAAATAGTTTACTCACTTGAAAGTTGCCCAACTCGTCTGACAGCGCACACTGGCAACTAAATAGTTGCTCTGTATTCAATATAAACATGGATTTCGTAGAGGCAGCATGTGTTTATGCTCTCGTTTTTCGAAAGCAAAAAAAAAAAAAGAAACAGAAGATTTTGGATTCATCCAATAATCAATAAAATTGTTTCAACTCTCAGCCTCGGTGGTCACTGGGAGAAATTGTTGAATATAAGGAGCTACTAGATCCAGGACGTAGATAATAAGAAGTTTCTCTTTAGTGAGTGTCCGATAAACGCACACGAGGGAACAGAGATAAAAGAAAATATTCGTCTTCATCTATTTTTTTCCTTAGAATCTGCAGGAAAGACTCTTCGGAAGACATTCGAGAAGCCTTCTTCCGATTAGCTGATTTTACAATATACGTGTCTGACGAAATATTGATATGTCTTTCTTCACATTCTTCCAATTCATTTCCAAGATCATCGTCGTTATTATTAGCGAGATTGTTTGACCTTGTTCTGTACTCAGTAGAATCTCTTAAAAATATTATTTATTCAAAAAATACGTATTTGCGCCTCTTTCTACCAGCAGAAGCAGAAGGTAAATTTTTCTGTACTTCGTACTCTCTTCTGAAACACGTTCTTAGATTTTTTCCATTTCTTTTGCAATTTTTGTCCGAATATTCTCTTAATTTTGTGTTATATAATGCAGGTCGGTTTTGAATTTCATATATAAATAATTCTATACCTAGCGTCATCTTTGTAGTTGGTTTGTTGATCTCAGACTAAACTGTAGATCAAAGCAACTAAATAATTGCCATTGTGCGCAGGCCAGTTTAAACATGCTTGTTCTATTTACACTGGCAACAGTTTCATCACCCGCAAAATCGAACATGTTTCAATTTTTTAGTTGCCGCAACTAAAAAATCACTAGTGGGCGCTTTTCCATAAGAAGTAACATGTTCTATTTCGATGATTAAAAAGTTGCTTGGAAAAAGTTGCTAATGGGCGCTAGACCTAAAATCACACTTCCAGTTAATCGATTTTCTTCAAAATTGGAATTCTATCAATGCTTTTAATATAATATGTTAATATTATGTAGGTGGTAAAACTATGTATTATACTGAAGTTGTACTTTAGACGAAAGCATAACCCTACTGTCTCCCCCAGAAACCCCCAAAAAACATTTTCTTGGGGATATTGATTCAAATAAAAGTGACAGATGTTTATGCGTGTAGAATTATACACGAAAAACTGAAAAAAAAAAAAACATTCGGTAAGGTTGCAATTTTAGTTGATGGATTTTGCCCGAAAACATTTTGTCTGATGCGGTGGTAGTGTTTAATCTGGTCTTCCTGCGACTTTTCGCTTTTTGAAATATTCTGTTAATACACAGACCATCCGCTAAAAACATTATTTTCATATTCATTGGGCTTAAAATCTTTTATTATCGGTTAAAATTCAATTTCGCTAATCTGATACGATCTCCCAATAACAGCTCTTAGAAAAGCAGTAACAGTTCTTACAATTTCAATTTCTTCACTCTCATGATGTTTTGTTGTGTTGAAAACAGTCCAACAATTTTCTTTAAATTCTTTACATTTCTAATGTCTTTTAGCTTTTCATTTTTCTTTTCTTTTTTTTTTCGTTTTTCCTCAGATTGTTGTACAGGAGCCGTGACTCCATATTTCCATTTAGTAGCCTGAGGTTTCCTCTGCCTACACAGTACTAGCTAGAATAAAATATGTAGTGAAAATTCAGTGTCTGAAAAAAAGATATGTATATTGAAAATTTAAAAGAGCAGTAAGTAAAAAAGTCTGTTTCAGAATAGATTTTTCTTTCTTCTTACACTTAGTAAGAAAAAGTATTGCGATATAATGGATGTGTTAGGTGGAGAGAATTTAGGTATGGTAGATGAATTGATCAGAAGACTTGGTTAACACTGGTTAACTATTATATTAATTAATAGTCACAGACTGCCTGGACTTTACAATAGAGAAATGTTTAAGGTAGAGTGTATGAAAATGACACGTAGCGATTGGATGTATTGAACCGAATTCAACTGTGTTTTTATGGACTGTCCGTCGCTATATTTATACAGTTTCTCCCGCTCCAGTTCGAGAGAGTTGTCTTCTCTTTGCTGTCTTTGGTTGCTGTTACATCATCTAAAGATTTAATAAAGGCGTCAGTTGCTAATTTGTCCGCTAAATTTTTCAGGGTTAGCAATGGGTTTTCCTGCGCTTTAAAAAGCAATGAGTGGAAATATGCTTGATACGGTATGAAAAAGCCTCCAGCCTTTCGTTGGGATTTTGATGTAGACTAGTTATTTGTTGTAACAGGACTATTGGTGTTTTTTCTTTTTTAAATCTATTAATGAGATTTTCTATCGCCGTCTGATAGGTTAAAGGGACATTATTATTTGCACATTGATTTTTAAATGTGTCGAAATAAATTTTTGCGGGACCAGTTCATTTGAGTAATTAAATTTCCAATTTGTCTGCTTCAGACCAACCAGAGAGGACACTGTAATTATTAAGTTGGTAATATCTATAAAGCTCGTAATATCGCTGTTATGTGAACCATTGAATATAGGTAAATTATTTATCATTTCGAGATTTCTAATATTCACGGGATTTGCCGTATTACACTTATTTAAAAGATACGCGATTGCCTCATCGGCAGTTTTTTGTCGACCATCAATTGTATATGTTGCCATTTTATCGATTTTTGATAAGCGTTCTTTCAAAACTAATAAATTACCGCCCATTGGGAGATTATGTTGTTTTAATTTTGTGATGATATCGGCTCTTTTCATAAAAGAAAAAAAGTCGATAAGGTACAAAAGAATAAAACTCAAGAATAAGTAAAAGTAGAAATGAATCTGAAATAAAAGATTAAAAAAAATTGCAAAAATGTAATACTGAAAAAAAATGACTTACTTCTTTTTTTTTTTCGAAAGCTGAAGCGGGATTCGAACTACGCTGCCACAAATATAATGATGTGTTAGGTGGAGAGAATTTAGGTATGGTAGATGAATTGAGCAGAAGACTTGGTTGATACTTGTTAACTAATATATTGATTAACAGACACAGACTGCCTGGACTTTACAACAGAGTAATGTTTAAGGTAGATTGGTATGAAAATGGCACGTAGCGATCTGAATTCAACTGTGTTTTTATGGATGTCCACCGCTAAATTTATACAGCTTCTCCCACTCCAGTCCGAGCGAGTGGTTGTGCTTCTCTTTGCTCTCTTTGGTTGCTGAGCTTCTCTTTGGTTGCTGTTACATGCGATCATGCTAAATTTTCGGAATTGAGTTTTCACTGGAAATACATATTTCGTGGTCCTCTGAATACGGAAAAAATGTTTTCAGTGAATAATGTGCCTGTGTTAACAGAATATCTTAAAAAGCAAATAGTCGCTGGAAATTCAAACTTCGTATTCCCTTTAGGTGCTACCATGATCTGACATAAATTATTCGGATAAAATCCATCTGCCGGAAGTGCGTCTTTAGTGAATTTGTTTTTTTGTGTTTGGTGGGGAGAATTTAAGTCTGGTTTATGAAATGAGAAGACTTGGTTAAACTGGTTAACCATGTATATAAAGAGACACCGTCTGCCTGGACTTTACAATAGAGAATGTTTAATGTAGATTGGTATCAGAATGACACGAAGTGACTGGGCGAGATGATGAACTATAGTGAATTATATTGAATAGTCCTGAACTGTCCGTCGCTGTATTTATACAGTTTCTCCCACTCCAGTCCGAGAGAGTGGTTGGGTTCGTTTCTCTTCTCTTTACTCTCTTTGGTTGCTGATCTCTCTTTGGTTGTTGTTACAAAGAAAATTGGTTAATTGGAAAAGCAACATTACAGAATAGGTTTTTGAGTTTTTTTTTGTTTTTTTTGTAATTTTCTCGAAAAGCCTTTACGATTTTCTTTAAGACTTGATATGCTCTAACTGTACAGATATAAACGTATCACTTTTATTTGTAACATTTTTTTAAAAATAAATTACTTTTAGATAGTCGGGCAGAATTTTTGGCGTTAAATTTCAAATATTATATACAGTTGGCTCAATGTTATTGGTGCGCTTTACTAGACTATAACATAATCATTTCTCTATCTGGCAAGTATTGATAGATAGGAGGTACTAGTCCCGCTTTCCATCTCTGAATATTAGAAATATGTAAAATTGGAGGTTACAGAAAATTTGTCATTTTATACATAATTGTACTAACTAGGAGTAAGAGAAAGTCTTGTGAGTTGTCACACCTGATTTCTCTCTCTCTTTCACTCACTCTCTCTCTCTCTCTGTTCTCTGTACATGTAATTTTGGTGAATACGGATTTTGCAATACTTGTTCTACCAACGAGAAAATGAATAACTGTTTAGTAACTGTTTCAGTTGAATTTTCCATTCTGATGATATAATTATAGTTTAGTCTGTTTAGTGGTTTAGAGGCGAATATATTTGATCATTGATATTAGTAGAAGTTTCGTCTGATTTTTCATCCACCCCACCCTACTCACCATTTTAATACAAGAATGTGCTTATAGATTATCATATTTATTGGTCTGAAATGGGAATATTAATAAAAAGGACTTCCCTCTTATCCAATTCAAAAGTGATGATCTCGCTATTGTCGGGTCCTTTCTGCCTTGATAAAAACCTTCTACCGTTCCTTCTCACACCATACAAATTTTGTTAACCGTCCCTGCACTCTCGGAGAAAGCGATCCCCTTCCACCGTCCGGCCACCCTAGATCTACCTCCTACCCTGTTCCATTCTTTATCCCACTTACCAATCCCTAGTTCAGTCTGAAGTCATTAATCACAATTTATTTCCTCAAACCCCTCACCCTCTTCCCCCCCACTATCGGCTGCTCCAAACAACTCATTCATCTTTTCTTCTTGAATACCCTCCCATATCGTTTAACCACAAATAAAAAAAAACTTTTCTCCAAACATTAAATGGAATTGTAATCCGAATCTATTATTCTTTCAACTAGTACAAGGTTTTATGATACACTATGCTTATAACTTATCCAAATTAATTGTGATATTTATTTAAAATATTTAATTTTCATTATATACATTGTTCAGTCCCTCTTCCAACAAGATGGTCAGCTCTTTTATTTTTTACTCTTCTTTTAAACCAGGAAGAAATATTTTTTTTTAATTTAAGGTGCGTCAACATGTAAGGCCATTGGCGCCCGGAGCCTTCTCAGTGCACTGGCAGCCTCCGGACAGTGTTCTCTCGTTACAGACAACATTGTCCATCACATTGCGAGCTGTAGAGGCTCGAAGGAAGAACAAATCTAAGGGTAGCACAGCTGGACTCGAACCTGGGCCCTCCGCGTGGGAGTCCAGTACGCTAACCACTTAGCTACTCCCTTCCCTGACGAAAAATTAGTTTTTAGAGAACAGTCCAATCTATGTGATAACAAAATATCTCAAAAACAAAAAATCCGCAGGATGGTCAAACTTTGATTTGCAAAAATTCCTTTAGTGAAAATAAAAAATAAAAATATAACCAGCAACAAATGTTCAACAGCTGGTTATCTATACTTTTTTCTCATGAAAAACATAATATTTTTTTCGTTGTTATTTATTGCAAGTATATAATATATGTATTTATTTATTCTATATATAAAATAAAGTGAAAGAAAGAAATAAATCTACAATAGCCAATAGGAGGAAAGCCTGAAAAAGAAAAAAAAAACAAGGTTTGTACGAAAGGGTAAAAGAGGTTTGTGCTAGTAATTTTTGTATTCTTCAGACACTCTATCAAAAAATATATAAAGGTCGTATCCCTTTTTGCTGTTGATATCCCAGTTGTATTACATGACAAAAAAATACATTCTGAGCACGTCTCACATCCCAACAAGAAGAGATGTGTATGTATGTGTCGGAGATGTTGGGCAACTGGAGGTTATGCTGATACTAGAAAGTGGGGGGGAAAAACACACAGACACACTCACATGCTCCATGCTCTTCTTAAGTTCCTATGCCGCCGCTACCGTTATCCTGGAGTTTCCTTTTGTCGCAAAAAAAAGTGCCTGTAAGTATACTGCCCCCACTACCACTTACCTTAAACCTTTGAAACTGTTAGTAGAAACAACAGTTGCATAAGTATTTAGAACTTTCTTTGGATTCTTTCAAGTACTCTCTACTCCCCCCAACTTGTAGTTGGGAGAAATGGATAGAAAGCGATTAACAGTTTAACAGAATAAATAGTAGACGAATGTTGTTGGGTAGGGGAAGTTTTTATATACTTCAGGACAGAGTGGGAGACTGGATACAGTTGGAGGAAGTGACGGAAATGAAGAAAAAATATATCATAAAAGTTTCGATGGTCTTTTGAGGTCAATGAATGATCAATTCCTTGGGTGCTTGGTTATAGTATAACTATTGTGGCTTCTTGTTCTTCTACTTCTTCAGTTTTCTCCTTGATCATTACGTTTTGGAAAATATTGTTTGATGGTATACACTTCTTCCAATGTATTTGTAAAGTTTTTATTTATTCATCTTTCATCATTTCCGAGACCTTAATATACTTTGGAAAATAGGTATTTTTCTTTCCTCACTTGTTTAAAATCTCTCCATAATTTTAATAATGTTCGCTCTAAAATAAAATTTAAAAAAAATCTGGTGTGAAACTCTCACACAGCTTTCTGCAGTTGCAATATGATATTCTACTTCAAACTAAAAATGTGATTACATTAATCCATAATTATTATAATCAATAACTTGAGTCTAACTAGTCTCAAGAGGTCTAGCGACCTCTTAACTATTAAAACCTTGTAGCCCCTAAAATTAATCATTTACCGTGAAAATTAAAACAAAAAAACCCAAAACCTCTGGTTAACCGATTTTCTTCTATAGAATTGTTTAAATGCTTCTAATGTAATAATAATAATAATAATAACTTTATTTGTTTGAAGTGCAGAAGCCCCTATACAAAGGGTTCGGTTTACAAATACTTTAAATTTTACAAGTTTGAAATGAATATAAAACATAAATATCGCACTGTAAGTACTAATACTTTTACTTTATTGTATTTACTAATACTATACTGTATTAATAATACTATACTGTATTACTTTATTACTGTATTACTAATACTTTACTTTACTTATTTAATAAAAATGCTCTGAGCTTCAATGCTTCTGTAAAAAAAAAAGAAGATTTTTATCTCTGAGGCACACGAGTTTCGAAATGCTAGAGGATAATCAAAATACATAGCGCTAGCATCAATTAGCATAAATTGTAGGTAGTGGTTTCTAAAAAAAGTGTACATTGGACAAGAAAACAAAATATGATATAAATCTTCTTGCTGCTGCTTATTACAAACAGGACACAGTTCACTGGGGTTTATGACATATTTGATATGGCATATTGTTATTTTTATTATAAATTTGGAGCTCAATCTGAGTTGCGCAAGGAACTTTACAAACTTAAAATGAAGATTTAATTAGAAATAAAATTGCTCCTCCTTTGCTCCTCAAAGAATAAGACTGAATGTATCAGACGAAAATTTGATTTATTTACGCATTCTATGTCCTTTTCTTTCAGGTAGTTGGTATAAATGTTCAAAAGTTGCTTTTTCTTATTTCTAAAAAGGCTAAGATCCTGCGTCTGCAGTAGTTCCGAAAAATCTATACAATCAAATATATGACATAATTGTGAAATCCAGTTATATCTTGCATTGCTAGAACTATTCTGCTGGACAAGTTTGATGAAGCAACAAAAAGGGTATCTAGTGGATGGCATAGTTTTTAATTTATAGAGCCAATTTAACTCTTTGACTTTAACGGCTAACTTTAACAGTTTGAACTTGATATGTACAACTCCTACTACTAAGCGGACCGCAAAATTGGGAGTACCAGGCGGAAGACCCAGCAAACTTTTAAAAAAACTTAAATGACAGAATAGCTATTCTAGGCTGACAGAATACCTGAGCCCCAGACATAAGCTGCATAAAGAAGCGTCCCTAGAATGACGGCATCCAGAAGTTTAATCATAGCTTCCCAATTAACTATTTTTGCTAGTAGTACATGTACTTATTACAGCACTAATAGTTGTTTTTACTTTTGCTAGAGATTTTCGGAGGCTTTCAAAAACACTTCAGTGTTAGAAAACACCGTTCCCAAATAATTATAGGAAGAAACGTACTCCAATCTGACACCATTAAAAGTTAAACGTCTAGGTTTTTTCCTATGGGATTTCGCAAATCTAATAATTTTGTCTTATCAGTATTGACGCTAAGATGACCCTTGCAATATGTCTCTAAACACCTAAGTTTTGCACGTATATCTGTATAGGAGTCACCAAATAACACTGCATCATCTGCATAAAATAACATTAGGATATCAGAACCATACCAGAGGAATACCGGACTGTCCTCTAATTTGAAAAAACATTTCACCATCACTGATAAAAAAATTAAATAGGATGGGGGATAGGGTTTCCCCTTGAAGAACCCCTTCCGTTATCTCCACAGGATTTGACAGTTTATTACCGCATCTAATTTGCAAATTAGCATTCTCATATAGACATTTAGTGATTCTGATTACTTTGCCACTGATCCCAATTTTATATAATTTAAGCCATAAAAGAACATGATTTAAACTGTCGAATGCTCTTTTAAAATCTATAAAAGCGGAATACAGATACCCCCGAGGACGAGAACGTTTGAACTGAATTACTGACGATAATATAAAAATATTATCTATACAGCCCGTATCCGGTCGGAAACCATTATGCGATTCAGGTATGGTGCCAGAAGCATCCCACCATGTTATCAGCCTGTTCAAAATTATCTGAGTAAAAATTTTTAGTAATGAATTTACTAATGCAATTAAACGGTAGTTAGTTAATACTGTTTTATCTCCTTTTTTGAACAAATTAAAACCAATAATACTAGCTCATGACCAAGGTATCTGCTCTTTGGAAAAAATAGAATTAAAGATTGAAACAATATAGAGATACCCATTTTGAGGCAAAGATTGATAAAATTCATAACAAATACCATCAATACCAGGTGCTTTACCAGACTTACAATTAGCCAGAACATTACACAACTCTGCACTCTCTATTTCAGCATCTAAAATAGGATGTCTGACATCAACAAACAATACGTTTGATATAATTTTGGCGGAATAAACATTCTTATACAAATCATCCCATTCTGCACAAGAAATCAGTCTTACAGACTGAACATTATTTTTCCGATACTGATGAATAGTTTTCCAAAATAATTTACTATTTTTACAGTCACTTAGCTTTTCTATTAAAGAATTATTATGTATTTTCTTTTTCTTTTTCAATAATTGCACATATCTATTTTTTCATTAATATAATTTACCTTCGATTGGGAATCGTAATTAGCTGCTTTAAATTCTTTCAAAAGAATTTTTACACGTTTTTTTTGTTCAGTACAATCTTCGTCATACCATGGTTTATTCAAAAATCTTTTACTTGAAGAACCGACAAAACTATTCTTATAAAGTGACAAGGCAGATGAAGTCTCGTATATGGCAGAAACCAGGTTATCATAAATACAATCAATTGAATATACATCAAAATTAATCGAAATTCTACTCGACATCTGCATCATATTACAATACAATACTGCCTTATCATAGTCCCAGTTTAATTTAGAGACTGTTTCTGATCTATTTTCAGTGGTAGAAATAATGATGCTAATATTAATGAGTTTAGGATCACCTGTATAGGAAAATGATCTGATTAAGTAACAATATTTTGTACTTTTAAATCACATATCATATCCAAATGAAATACGTCACACCAGAAAAGATCAATTATGCTTGTGCCAGTTGATTGGACATAATTCCATGAAATTAGTTAGAGTTTCTCCTCTGATATTGCTGATTGCATCCTTATTTCTTTATATGACTGAGTGAAGTTCCTTGAAACACCTTGATTAAGATCTGCCACTCTACTGTTAAAATCTCCAGCTATAAATACTGGAAGTGACACATAGTTAAGACGGATATTGTTGATGGTCAATTCTAATAAGTCCAGAGCTACATTTATATCGAGTGAAGGTCTGAAATAAATCTAAATAAAGGAGAACCTTCCAGAAGATATGTTCACAAAAATCCAGTGTTTGCACTTATCCAAAATTGAAACCGTCATATTTTTCGTCACTAGCAACATTAATCTACCAGAGGCACGACCAAAACAGTTCTCCTTAACAGCACATACGTTAATCAAGGTGTAATCATCAAAATATGGTAATAAGATATCACTTATTAAGTGTGTTTCAACTAAACAAATAATCTCAGAATTAGCGAGGAAGTTCAAATCGCTTAAATTAATAAAACCTTTCATATTCCAGAAAACGAGCCGTAGTCGCCTACCAGAAATAGAATTCGTAGTTGGATGTTTACTTAATTGCTAGGACGGACATGAAGAAGAGGAACCAATAAACTTAGGCTTCTTTAAAATCTGTTGAGTTTTCTTTCTGTCCGGTATATTGAGCCACTGTTCCAATTGTGTAAATCTTACAGCTGACGTCTGAGAGGCCTCCACCGCAGTAAACACTTTCTGGTCTGAATCACTTTCTCGCCTCCTTATATTTTTTTTTGAACTGGTTGACGTTTGCTTTATTATGTCTTTGAAAGCAAAAATTTTATTACCATTTAAAAGGATATAATTGTATTTCAATTTGGCAGTATTACTTCTTTCAACGTCTTGTTTCACCCACTGATACAAAATTTTTCTTTCGTCCCTCACGTCTTTAGGAAAATCTTCATGTAAGTAACAGTTTGTACCCTTAAGCAGCATTCTTTTTGCTAGTATTGCCCTTTTTTTATTTTCTGACTCAAATTTTATCCAATTGGGACAGTTTGAAGTATTTCTACCTAATGTACGGAAATGTACAATGTCACCAATAATTCATTCTACCACTAATTTATCAGTTATAAAATTAGCTAATTCTTGTAAGCGTCTAATCTACTCTCAGACTGAAATTAAAACCATAAAGTATAAGATTTTTGCATCTAACCTCCCTTTCTAACAACGTAATCTTTACATTTTGTTGTTGATTAATCAACTTGAGTTGGTCATTTTCTTTTTTAATAGATTCTAATTCCTTTTCCATTACATGAAGTTTACTATTTGTCTCGGAAACTAAATTTTTCATTTCATCTATTTTTTTACTATTATAATTAATGCTATCTTTTAAAGAATAGATAGCACTCAAAATTTTTTCATTTTCACCCATTTTCCTTCTTTTATTTTTTAATTGATAAAAAAAAGAAAAAAAAAATGTAATGTAGTAAAAAATAAATGTACTAAATACGAACCAGTTGATAGAGTGCAAATTACAAGTGTATTGAAAGTAAACAGATACTTTGTTATAATTATTTGAATTCTGAAGAAGCAAAATATCAACAATCTCCAATAACAAACATATAGTCCCCACTACTTCACTTGACTTAAATTCTATCTAGCTTACTAACTAGAACATAGATAAAGATTTTTCACTAATATTTTAAAAACTACTCGGTAAATTTTTTTCAGATTTTAAACATTTAAAGCTTAATACGTGAACTATATATAAACCAAATAAAAACTCAGGCTAGAAACCACTTTAATCTATAAAAATATAAGCCAACACTTTAAGAGATGTTGACTCTACCAGTGCCTGAACCGAACTCCAAATGCTTCTAATGTAAATTAATATTATATAGTTGATGGAACCAAATATTATACTGAAGTGGTACTTTATAGGAAAGCTTAACGCTACTGTTCCCCCAGGAACTCCTGGGAAAAATGTTTCCATATAATATAGAAAGTTTAAAGAAATTCGTTGGTGCCATTATTGAGAAAATCAAGAAATCTGAAAGAAACTATTCAGTAAAGTCGCACTTGTGGTAGATGGATTTTGCCTGAAACTTTATTATTATTATTATTATCAAAACGGGTGCCCAAAAAGGCGTGGGACCTGAGCCTATGTGGCTCTTATCCCCCCGATACCCACCGTAACCCCTCAATTAATCTCCCCCGGTAACTTGCCGGTTAATCTACAATATCTCAAGATATCCCCAAACTCCAACTCGCCCAGGCAATCCTGCGAGAGTGGTGTCCTCCCAAATATACGAAACCTAGTTCCGGCGAAACGGGGACACTGACATAAGTAGTGAAACACCGTTTCCCTAACTCCGTCATCACAATTCTGACAAATGGGACTCCGTGTCCTCCCTATGTTAAACAAGTGACTGGACACCCAAGTGTGTCCAGTCACTATTCCTACCAAGGTCCTCAAACCCGTCCTACTAAGAGACAGGAGATACTCCGAAATTCCCTGCTTGCTTGCCTTTATAAATCTTTTGGCTTGGAGGCACCCCTGCGTGTCCCCCCAGCGTTTCTCCAAAGCTCTCGTCTCCCAAAGTCTAATCTGTTTGTCGCGAAACGTCTTTGTAACGGCCAGGGCTGGTTCAGGACCATAAAATGGTAATGACGATCCCTCCCTGGCCAGCCGATCCGCCCTCTCATTGCCCTCTATTCCCGCATGTCCGGGTATCCAATAGAGATGCACCTTACCCCTCCGAGCCAAAGCGTTAAGCCTTCTCCTACATTCTCCCACTAATTTCGAACTCCACCAAGGCTTACTCAAAGCCCTTAGTGCGGCTTGACTATCAGAGAAGATCCGCACTTCCTTAAACTCTCCTAGCCACTCCCCCACAAGGTGGCAGCATTCAATGATGCCCACCACCTCAGACTGGAAAACAGTGGCCAAACCACCTAAGGCCACCGAACTCCCTCTATCCAACTCCTGAAACCATGCTCCCGCCCCCGACAGGCCAGTACCCTCCTGCCTAGAGCCATCTGAATAGCAGCGAATAATACCGCTGCCCGACTCCGTTGGCCTCGTGAGGTTATCATCCCCTATACTGCCAATCGTAATCTCATAATCTCTCTCAAATCCCCATTTCTTGCTCGTCTCATCAAGTTTGGATAGCAGAAATCGGTTCACTCGCCAAATTTCGTCCTCGATCTTAGTGTGATCCCCCCGGAAGGTTCTCACCCATTCTCCCTTGCACCTCATTCTGAGGTACCCTTTCATTGCCTCTCCCACTACCACATACTGTAGGGGGATTAGCCCCAGCAACATCTCTAATGCCACCGTCGGTGTCGTTCTCATCGCGCCAGTAATAGCCAAACAGGCCATGCGCTGTACTCCCAACAGCTTCTTGCTATTCCTCCCCACCAAGGAGCCAGGCCACCACACCACAGATGCGTACAGCATCCTTGGCTTCACCAACTTCTCGTAAATCCAATGGATACCTCGGGGATTAACTCCCCAGGTCTTACCCGCTAATCTCCTACACTGCCAGAAAACCTTCTGCCCCTTCTCACAAATATACTCAATGTGGGCCCGCCAATTCAGCTTATTGTTGATGAGGACCCCCAAATATTTATCCTCGCTGCAAATTTGCAATTCCTTACCGAAGAGCCTAGGTCTCCTAAGCCCTTCCAGTTTCCTCTTCCTAGTAAATAAAACTAAAGAACTTTTGTCCGGGTTAACGGACAAGCCATAGTTCCCACACCACTGCTCCACGTAAGATAACGCCGACTGCATCAAGTCACTCACCACACTCAGATGCTTCCCTGTGATTAAGATTACCCCATCATCGGAATACATCTGCAGGTAAAATCCCCTACGGTTCATCTCCCAAAGTAGCTCATCAACGATGAGGCACCACAAATGAGGAGACAAACTCCCACCTTGGGGAAAGCCCCTACTGGCTTTCACCCTTCTCTCCGCAACTCCCAAACGAGAATAGACAATCCTCGAAGTCAGGAGATTGCCTATCCATCTAACCAGGGTCCCATTCACTCCCCTCTCCTCCAATAACACTCTGATTCTATCATGAGCCACGCTGTCGAAAGCCCCCTCAATGTCGAAGAAGCAGCCCAGCGCGTACTCTTTAGACTCCAACGTGCGTTCAATTCTCCCCACCAAATTATGGAGCGCAGTCTCCGTTGACCTACCCGCCAAATAGGCATGCTGATTCCCATGGAAGGTACTCTTTATGTCGCAATCCTCCATTAAGAAAATGTCAACCAGCCTCTCTAAGCCCTTCAACATGAAGGATGCCAGGCTGATTGGCCTATATGCTTTAGGGTCTAAATAGTCCAACTTTCCCGGTTTGGGAATGAACGCGACCCTACTAACTCTCCAAGCCCGAGGGATATAGCCCGAACTGAGGCTATCCCTCAGTATTTCTACCCATGTACTACCGAACATGTTCCAACTTTCCTGAATCAGTACCGGGTACAGACCATCCATACCCGGCGACTTGAATTTACTAAATGTGGCGAATACCCAACTCGCCCTCCTTAAAGTAACCACTTTACTTGCCAACTCCTTACCCTGTAAATTTACTCCCTGTACAACAGGTGAAACACCTGCGCACTCTCCAGCATACTCCACATTATCCGGTAAATGTCTATCCAGCATCACCCGTAACACCTCATTATGGTTATAGGTGATCTGTCCGTCAGGCCTCCTAATACTGTCCAACGACATCTCCCCGCTCTTGCCTAAAAACCTAAAGACCCGGTTTACCTCCTGTTCCCCCTCCAAGGTTTCGCAGAAGGTCCTCCAAGAGTCTCTCTTCGTTCTCCTAATCTCCCTTTTATACTCTCGCTTGGTCTCAATGAACCGTTCCCAATCCTCCTCCGCATTACTTCCCCTAGCCTTTCTCCTTAGCCGCCTCATCTGTCTATTTAAGGCAGTTAGACGGGCCGTCCACCACTGGACCTTCCTATGCAATACCTCATGCTCAGGACATGAAGTCTCATATGCGCGAACAATCGTGCGAGTGGTCCGATCCACTCTCTGATCCAGGTCTTCCCCCTCAACTGGCGGTCTACCCGGACCTAACCTATCATTTCCCAAGGCCGAGGCAAAACTGCCCCAGTCAGTTCTCCTCGGATTTCGAAACTTCTTCACCTCTCCCATCCCAAGGCGCAGGGTGATTCTAATACCTCTATGATCAGACAACGTCCAGTCATCCATAACCTCCCAACCTGTCATCCAGGACAGAAATTGCCTGGAAGCCACCGTTATATCTATAACTTCTTCCCTGTTCCTAATAACAAAGGTAGGTTTCTTACCTCTATTTAAAAGAAAAAGGTTTCTACTTACCAAAAACTCCGCCAATGTCACCCCACGCCGGTTGGTGTCGCTGCTTCCCCACAACGTGTTGTGTGAGTTAGCATCGAATCCGACCAGCAATGGCAGGTTCTCCTTTTCACACCACTCCACCAAACGCTCCACTTCCTGACCAGGTGGTGGCTCCTCCGAATCATAGGGTAGGTAGGCCGACGCTAAAACCAGTCTGCCTACTGCCTCTCCTATCCTAATCGAAACTGCCGTCAGGTCTCTAGAACAGAACTCTCTTAACATTGAACACTCCATATGCTTAGACACCAGGACACAAGTCCTGGGCCTATCTACTCCACAATCATAAAATGTTCTCAACCCCATACCACCCCATCCGACCACACTGCCTCGGATGGTATAGGGCTCCTGAATTAAACCTACCATTAAGGGTGTGTCCCTTATGACTTCAGCCATCTCCGCTACAACTTCCCTGCTCCTGTGTGTATTATATTGGTACACACAGAACATAAGTTACTTTCCTTCACTCTCCTCCTTGCCAGACTGGCCTCGTTGCTTCTCCTCCTTCCTTTTGAAGGTGATCCGGGTCAACTCATAGTAGGGTCTCCACTCCTTCTCTTCTAGAATCCGGAGTGAATGGGGATCTATAAAGAAAACCATCCACATACCTTTATCTTTCTCGAAGGAGCTGAGCACTCTCCAAAGATCGGTTCGCAGACCAGGATTTTGCCCTGCCAAGCGTTCCAAGAATCTCTCCAGCGGACACCTCTTGCCTGGAACCCAAACTGATACCCTAATCATCTTTGGGATGTCCTCTCCCTCCAACATGACGTACTGGATGTCACCTCTGGGTGTGATAGCCTGTCTGGCTGTCCAAACCCTGGTCCTCTCGTCGCCGCAAGTGATGAGGAACATGCCCTCACTTACCACGCCGGACTCCTCAAATTGTGGCCACCAACCTTCGTCAGGGGTGCCCGTCCTACTCCCAGTATCATCCAGAGCACTCACAAGTTGTGCTCTGACGTGCTCCGCGTCGTCCTCGGTCATCACTTCGCCATCTGCCCTGACCACGGCGACCTGTGGCTTCTTAGCCTTCTCCACTTTCGGGCGTTTAGCCTCGGGGACGCTTTCTGGCGTCTCCTCCGCACCCTTCTTCTTTTTCTTCTTTCTCTTTTTGCTGGACTCCCTTGTTTTGGTCTCACTCGGGGTCCGCCTTTCAGCGGTCCCCTCATTTCGACCAGGAGAGGCCAGCAGAAGCTCCTCAATGCTCTTATTTAAACTCTCTGTGGAGGCACCCCTCTCCAGGCCTCTCAAAGGAGAAGCCGGGAGGTTCCCGGCAGTTTCCTGCCTCGAGGATGCGCCCCCACTAAACTCACCTACAACATCTTTATTGGTGGAACAAGTAGCCATGACTACCGGTGTGCCTTGCTCTTCAACAACACCGGAGACCTTCGTGGTGATTTTCGCACCCTCATTTGCCACGGACTGAGGGCCTTTCTTTATTTGTTCTTCCATATTTTAGAATTTGAAAGGGGGGATATAGTATTAGTGAAATATATGTAAGTGTGGTGTTGAACTGTATGGTGTTTGCTGTTTCCTCACCAGGTCCCTACACTACAGGTACCTGGACGAATCTCCAGCGTGTGAGCCGCTCCCCCACATCCGCCCCAGGTCCTCCAGTGTCCAAATAGACTCTCTAAAGTAAAGACCTGTTTTCGGAGGCCCAAGAATGGGCCCCGTCAGGGCGGCGTGAGATCGCTAATGTGTCTGTGGTGTGAGTAAGTGAACATGTTACCACGGCGATGCAGAGTAAATGTTGTGTAGCTCCGCAGTGGTGTCTGCCGCCAGAGCCCGATTAGCCGTGCAAAGCACGTTGTCCAGTCCCTGCGGCGTGGACGCTCGGGTTGGCTCCAACCCCGTAACTGGAATCGCCTAAGCTTTCCACCAGTCACAGGGTTGTTTAGGGACCGCCTGAAACTTTAGTATCAGATGCGGTAGTAGTTTCTCAAGGGCTGCCTGCGACCAAGTTTGGGCTGCCTGCGATTTTTCGTTTTTGAGATAATTGATTCAAACACATAGATACACATAGAGACGTACAAGATAGCAGTGGGTCCAAATATATCTGAAGTAATTGATAATCGTAGTGTAATGGGATCAGTTGTCTTGGAAAGGGTTATGATGCGATGAATAGTTGGGAGTTAGTTAGAGATTTTTAGAGAGTTGTTACTCAGAATATGAATTACTAATTTACGAAAATAGATATATATTTTAACAATAATTTAACGTTTGAAAGGATATAACTACAATTAATTTAAAATGATTTAAATGGTAATTAGAATGCACAACTATAATGATCGATAAATAAATATATGTTTAAATAATACTTAGATAGGGACGCGCTCCCATGTATGAACTCTGTCACTCGTAGAATCTTGATGATACGCTGATAAAATATTGAAGAATACTCATCCCCTCTTCCTGTGAGAGAGACGTTATATTGCCATCACTCACACATTGACAAGTGTGTAATTACGGGTCACACTAAAACATCTCTTGCCGTGTGTTGATCCTAGGTCTTGAATAGGTCGGTGAACAGGTGTGGCAACAGGTGATGTCAGTTATCAAGACTATCCAGGTGGTCTTTTGAGTGTTTGTTTATTGGCGGTTATCAAAAGACTGTAGCCAGGTGGTCTTTTGAGTGATTTGTTGACCCTGTATTTTGGCCAGGTGGCTTCTGTATACTGACCGTATAATTACCCTTTTAAAAGGGTTTCTTGTTGAAAGCGGTGTGTCTTTGGCGGTTCCTGTCCTTGGCGGTTCCTGTCTTTGGCGGTCCCATTGACCGTTCACTGACCGCGGCTCTTGACCTGAATAATAGCGACTGGCTGACACCACTAGTTGTAATTTTTATAATTAAAAATTATATATTTTCCTTCTTGTTATCACATTACAATAGATTAAAGATAGATATGATAGTCCTAACGGTTCTCCAGGTGGAAACTTGGATAAAGATGATAATATGCTACCTTGGTAATGTGTGGATGTATACTTCAGCTGAAAATGTCGAGTTGCAAATGACGACGCCGGTAATGATAATTCAGTTGCAGATAGATAAACGGAGTTTACTGAGATATATTTAATCGGTTGTATGAAGAGATTATTAGTGTTCACTGCGTTATATTGTACCACAGTAAAAGTAAAGTAAAGTAATGCCTATTTTTTCAGGCAGGTTTAACGTCCAACTGCCAAATTAGGTGTCGTGGACGGGGGCGGATGCACCTACATTACTGTTAACATTTTTCATACAAATATAAAAATTAGTAGTTATATGTGGGACTCGAACTGGGGTCCTCCCACTTATAAATCCAAGCTCATAACCACTACACTAACACCCGCCCCTGTACCACAGTACTGCTCTCACGATCACAATATTTCTCACGATCGCAATACTTCCTCCTATAGCAGTAAGAGAAAGTAAAATGTCTAATTAGTGTTTTAAATTATCAGACAGCATTAAGTGGTTACGAAATTATCGCCGCTTTTACATATAAAGTGGTATATTTTTCTTCAATCATATTGAGTTATTGAAAACTTCCTATGAAGTAACTTTGATGGAATTTTTGATCATATAGCTTGGAATGACCAACAAAAACCATGCAAATATATCAACTTATTTGTGAATTATAAAATATTATCTCATATGACCAAATGCCATGACAAAAAAAAAGAAGAAATGATCACGTGTTTCTCAATATTAATACGTGTATGCATGCACAGTTTTAAGCTGGAGTTGTTAGTACTAGTAGTTACATATAATTTGTCATTAACAAAAAAAAAGAAAGAAAATGAAGCAAGAAATATTACCATAATAACTACTAAGTAAACTGCCTAGTTTGTTAACCAGATTAGTTAGCCGTGACGTTTATTAGATTACAAACTTCCGATCTATCAAATTACGTATAATTTCCTAATGAGACAATAAATTCAATTGCACTAACCTGAACTTTTTCCGCCAAAAAAAAAAAAAAAATTAAAGCAAAACCTACAAATTATCGATATTGCCTCACATTTTCGATATTTATCCATTTCTTCATTTTCCTTATTTATTATAAATTGTTTATTTGTATTTTTTCTATCAAAATCCTTCAAACTAGGAACACGCGAATAATACATTCATTCTCATCTGTTACTATTATTTATTTAATTTGACTTTAAACACTTGCCTGCTTTTTATTTTTCTTTCTTTGAATTATTATATTATAATAATTTACATATTCTACCATTTTTTTACTTTCTTTTACCCCCAGTAAGAGGAAGTATTGTAATCGAGTCAAATTTTCGATATCGAAGTTTTAACCGGAAATATCCGTTTTTGAGGTCCCCTGGGTCCAAAAAACTGGTTTTCAGAAAATGGTTTGGTGTGTGTGTGTGTCTGTGAACAGCATAGCTCAAAAACGAAGCTTTAAAAAAATCGATTCAAACTTGATATTCCATTTAAGTAACACCATGGGATCCGACAGTTGGTTATCTGTCAAAATTCTTTAAACGGAAATACCACTTTAATGAATAATTTTTTTACTTTTTTGCGATTTTCACAAAAATGGCTCCGATGATTTTCTTCAAACTTGGTATATTAACCAAACATACAAAGATCTACAATTTTTATTTAAAACATTTTTCTGGAAAAATTTATTTAGGGCAATTTTAGGGGAGGGGTGTGGTTGGGTTGTCCTCTACTCTAAAGTGCTATATCAGTTTATTACACAATTCTATCATCTAAATAATATTAATTAGAATTAAACATATTGTTGAAATCCCGACTTTGAAGAAAAAGAGGTGACCGGAAATGCGTTTTTACTAAAAAGAATGCTTCAATTATGTGCTATTTTTCAAAAACGGCTCCAACGATTTTCGTTAAACTAAGTATTCAAACTACACATAGAAAGAGCTACAATTTTTATTTGAAACATTTCTCCGGGTAAACACATTTAAAGGTGTTTTTGGGGGGTAGGGTTATGTTTGCCTCTAAAGTGCTATCCTAATTGATTATACAATTGATCTAGACAAAATTAATTAGAAATAAATAGATTGCCAAACTTCCGTGTTTCAAAAAATGGCGTTTTTTGAACAGTGCGTTTTTACTGAACATTTTTTTCAGTTTTCGAGATTTTATCGATAAAAACATCGCCGAATTTCATTAAATTTTAATTTTTTTTTTTTTTTTGCAGTTGTCTAGAAAACGGTTTCAACGATTTTCTTTGAACTTCATTTACCTAAACACATAAAATATCTGTCACTTTTATTTGAATCATTTTGGCAGAAAAATTGATTTAATGAGGGTCCTGGGGGAACAGTAGCGTTTAGCTTTCCTCAATATTATCATGTGCAATGTATGATTCTGCAGCTATATAACATTAATAAACATTCCATCTTTGCCAGAATTCTTAATTTGATTAGAAAATTGATGTTTGGAGTCTTATGAGAAAGCTGCAAAGCTCCATTCAGTACAATTGATGGTTCTACAAATTATTGATTATCATTACATGATTTTACATTGAAAGTATAACTAGAATTCCAGGTTTGATGGAATTCGGTTAACCTAAAATCGAGAAGTACGATTTTACAGTATAGGATGTATAAAGTTTTGATTTTTGGAATTGTTCTCGACAGATTTTACCGAAAAAGTTGGTATTAAATGGATTTCGTGAAGGAGGGGTACTGCATTGTTGGTCTCTCTAAATTGCATAGCCATTCATTCTGGGCTTATTGGTAGCGCTGCCATACGGTCTGCATTGCATATGACATCGGATCACATTCCAGCTAGCGGTCCTAAAATCAACATGTGTAATTAATGACTCTAGAACATGTATATAGTTATAAAATTGTCAATTAAAATTTTGATAATTAGCAATAAAAGAAAGTAATGAGACTGTTTGATACTTGATATGTTTTGTTTATTTAGATTAATTGAGATGACATTAAAATATCATTGCAGGAAGTGGATATTTGTTTCGTTCATTTTTAATTTCCTGCTTTTGTTTTTATGACAAAAAAGAGGGGCAGAGGGGGCTTATAGAAAAAAATATATGGAGTATGCGGCACATTTATTTTCTTGTATGTTTCGGTGTGTGTGTGTATGTGTGTAGTGGCACTAAAGTATTATATTTGCGGCGACTGGGGGAAAATAGTGAAGAACAAGCCTTTCAAGAGTATGAACAGTGGTGTAACCTCCCCCGGTTCAGGATGTGTTGTGTTTGTTGTGATTGTGTCTGTGTGTGTGCCCATGGAGGTGGGGGTATGAGAGATTTCTACCCTTCGTCTCTTTTCACCGTTAGTGGTTACTGATATTATCGTAATAAAGATTTGTGTGTGGCTCACGTAGCCTTCGTGTTCCTCACCCCGTTCTTCCAGCTAGCTCCAGAGCGTTTCCAGTTGCCCCTACTTCCCCACTCTGCCGCTGTCTTTCCCGACCTCCATCATCCTGAACTTTATCTCCGTAAAACCAAACTGGCATCATAAATACTGCATCATCGTGTCCGCCGCTTATTTCACCAGCACTTCTCCTGTTTTTACTTCACCGTCTATAGTTTTAACCATACTGCCATCACTGTTCGCCTCTGTTGGTTAGATAAAAAGAGTTATGCTAGTGGCTGGTGAAGGACTCTAGGTCCTCTCGTACATATGACCCGGTCACCCAAAGCAACACCCATTTATAAATATACCACTCCATTGTCATATTAACCACTGACCTTATTTTTTATAGTGGGACATTCATTAAATTTTCGAAGAACAGCTGGTAGAATGTGATGATAATCTACGAACCTGACGAGCATGGTTTTCAGTAATCAGTTACAATCGTTTACATGTGAAATTAGAAGGCCACGTTTTTTCAATGAGTGATATAGACAAAAAATTTGCTAATTATTTTGGACATTTTAATTTGTGGATAGGAAACCATGTATCAGATACGTCAAACAGCTTTTTCTCCCTAACACAGCTACACTAGCCGGGGAACTAGGACTTCCCACGACAAGTAACAAGCCAGATTCTATTTTCTATGATTTTGTCCGTCGTAGCATGTTTTATGTTTTGGTTCGGACCCGTTCGGATTTTCATCCATCTTCAAGTTATGATTTTATTACAAACGATGCTGATATGTATATCTCCGAAAATTTTATTGTCCCGGAAATTGACAATCAACCAGTATCGTTTGTGACATACGAACATATAGTTGAAGTCATTTTTCTACACGAATTGATTGCAAACTTTACTCTGACGATGAATGAAAATCCGAAACAGGTCAGGACCAAAACAATGTCGAATAAAATCAATGATGTTATCCAGCATTGCGGGCCTAACCACATATTCAACAGATTCTATTTCTTAGCAAGGGGGGGGGGCTATCGCCAAATATATATGAGGAATAGAGTATTTACACCAGATGCTACCACTTTTAGCAGAAAGGGATAGGTGGTTACCTAATGGCATACCTACTTCAGATGTTAAATGTAAATTATATTTAGGCAATTAGTTTAATTGCAAATTTTATGAGAATCAGCAAATATCGAAAATGTGACCCTACAGAATAGAAGATTTCATAGTTTCTTTTGCGGGTAGTGGGGAATGGATTTTCTCAAAACAAGGCTGTTTGAACTTGAATACTTTCTGCCTGGGTATCACTTTATTTGAAATATTTTTTTCGCCAAATTTGATTTTAAAAAGGGGGCTTTTGTCGGTCTTGCATGTTATGCTCAAATTTAAATCTGTGCTTAATTAAAGAAAATTTGTCGGTTACAATTTTAACGATAGCATTAGTCGTGTGAGTGTTTCACACGCTAGGTTTTTTTTTTTTGTTTTTGTTTTTTACGTACGAAGCCCAGCTCGGTTAATAAAAGAAAACCATTAACAACTTTAATGAATGAAATTATAAAGACCTTCATAGTCTACTCAATGGTTCTTTCATTTTAACTCGCTTCTTTTTTCTTTTTTAAAGCGACCATAGTAAACAAGTTAATATGTGGCTTTTGAAAAGCACCTCATACCAGGCGTTAGTGTGTGGTTAAGGTCTGAAAACCACATCAGCGTTCTGGCCGGGTGTATTCGCTGCAACCCCAGCTCTAAACTCTACATCCGTAGCTCTGAATATACAGACAATCTCTTGGCTTCTCTCTCAACCCTTCTCCCAACATCTCTATATTATACTTCTCTTACACAGGCTTTGTGTGTTAATATACACAGTTATTATGGGTTCCATCAAACTGCCATTTTGGTCGTGGTTATATTTTTTTCCCTTTTACCCGCATATACTCTTATTTCTTCCTTTTACTCTAATAACTTCATTAAATTAATGAATGCATGGGTTTTATAATTTAACTTATTTACCTTTTTTTTTATTACTATTATTATTTTTGATAAACCAGGTTTTTCGAAATCATTATAATCTTGAATAGATTTTTTTTTTTTTTTTTTACTTTCTCTTACTCTTAGTTAAGAGGAAGTATTGTGATCGTATCAAATTTTCGAAATTGAGTTTTCACCGGAAATACCATGTTATGAGTTACTTTGACTACGAACGAAATGTTTATAATATAGCGAAATAGACCATGTTTGTCTGTGAACTAGGGATCGTATACCGGTTTACTGGTTAACCGATAAATTGACAAAAAAAAAATGTTCGGTAAACTTACCGAAAAATTTACCGGTAATTCGGTAAATGAAAAATCCCTACTAGAAATTTTTATGTAGAAAATATAGTGTAGATATTTAAAAGGGCTAAAGGGACATTGAAAATAAAAAAAACAGGTAAGTGTAAGCAACAATAGACCTAATTATTAATTTGATGTGAGATATTTTTTTTTTTTAATTTTAATTTAAACTTCCTTGGGTTTGAGAGCCGCTGTAAATCGTACAGTTAGCATGATGTGATTTGTACTCTGCAGTTTTTTTTGGAGATTTTTAAAAGTTTAAAGCCTTTTTTAATATTTAAAAATAATAATATGTAAATATTTCACGTATTTTTTTAAATTAATAGCAATTTTGAATACACCACATTATGACAGGACATTAATGCAATATTATTGTAAAATAACATTAAAATTTGAACCTTAAATAAATTTTTTACTTCTAACAGCTGTTTAAAATAATTAAATACAAATATTTATTACAAGATTCTAATATTAAGCCTTAATATTGTGCAAAGTATGTATTATTCTATCAAATTATTTATATATTATTACAAAAAAACATACAAAATATGTAATATTCTAAAAAAATATTTACCGATAAACTGGTATTTTAATTTTCATTTACCGAATTACCGGTAAATGAAAAAGTCGGTAAATTTACAATCCCTACTGAGAACAAAATCTCTCAAAAACGAAAAAAATGACAGGTCGCTCAAAACTTGATATTCCATGTAGGCACTATTGCGCCATTGTGACGAAGGTTTCGGACAAAATCCATCAGTGCGATTTTACTGAATCGTTTGTAATTTTTTTTTCGCCACTTTTTTGTTTTGTTTAAATTTCGTATACTAAAATAAATAAATGCATCAGAGATGTTGTTGTGGTTGGGTCCGCAGAGCTAGATACCAGCAGAGACATTTTCCGTCATAGCTTGCTTCTTTTTGTGGTCATCGAACGGTTTCGGGCGTTCGCCCATTCAAGTTGTTTTTGTCACAACAGAGTGATAACATAGTCTTGGACATAGTAAATTCTAAAAGTGAGTGTATTGACTGAATTTGTCATAGACATTTTCCATGGTAACCTGCTTCATTTTGTAGTCATGGACCGGTTTCGGGCGTACGCCCATTTTCAGGATACGTTTGTCAGACAGTGTGATAACACAGACTTGCACAGAGCAAATTCGGTTTGTGCACTGACTGGTCTTTTTACTTGTATTTTCTTCTGGTCTATTTAATTGTATTATTAATTGTAGAAAATACAATTAGAAAGACCAGTCAGTGTATAAACTGAATTTGCTCTGTGCATGTCTGTGTTATCACACTGTCTGACAAATGCATCTTGAAGATGGGCGAACGCTCGAAACCGGTATATGACCACAAAATGAAGCAGGCTACGACGGAAAATGTCTCTGGGCTTTCCAGCTCTGCAGAACCAACCACCACAACAACTAACTGAATTTGCTCTATGCAAGTCTGTGTTATCACACTGTTTTGACCAAAACATCCTGGCGATGGGGGGGGGGAGCGCCCAAAACCGGTCAATAACCACAAAAAGGAGCGTGCTCCTTAATATCTCTGATGTTTTCCAGCTTTGCGGAACCAACCACAGAATACATAAATACCCATAACTTTTATTCGTAACATCTTCCCGGGAAAATTGATTTCTTGGTGGTGCTGGGTAAGCAGTAGCGTTATGCTTACCTCTAAACTCTTCCACTTCAATATAATAAATGGTTTTACGATCTACATAATATTAATACACATTACAAGCATTGATAGAATTTCAAATTTTAAGAAAATTGAATAATCGGAAATGCTTATTTTACAGAATTACTTTTTTAATTTTTAATTTTTTTTTTTTTTCTCAGAAACGGTTAAAAGCGATAAGCGATCTTTAAACTTGGAATGCTTCCTAGCTAAATAAAATCATATAACTTTTATTGAAAATTTAAATTTGCATGGGCTTGTTTAGTTTTGACATAGAGTGCTCCATATAAGGCCGCTCAGGTATACAATTAAAATCTCCACCACCATTTTTTATGGTCAGCCCAACTAAACATCGTAACGTTGAAATTATAAGAAAAAGTTCTTGATTAAATTTTGTTAACTTTTTTTTTTACTAGTTAAAGAAAGTATGAAAATAGTTTAAACAACCAATCAGAATCATCATGTCTTTTTTGTCTATCAAATAAAGTAATGTTACTATATTTTTTCGTATTTCCTCCGCCCAATTTTCCTTGTATATCCGGATGGCAGGTTCCAAAAGAAACCAATTACCCTTTTATTGCGGTTAAAGACTTTTTATTACCCTGCAGTAAGCAAGCTTATTTCTTTTCCACCTTATTTTAGATTAATATGCCCGAAGCAACTTCTAAATTTTTCTTGTATAGGATAAGATTCCTTTACCTTTTATTATTGTTAGCATGTTCTATTTTCGTTTTTTTTTTTTTTCAAATTATTATTATTTTTTAAATATTTTTCAGTTGTTTTTATTTTCTTGTATTCAAATTAACAAGAAATTTTTTTTTTGCATTTCAAATGAATTTTCATCAATTAGTTTCCATATTTTCAAGAAATTGTTTTTATTATCTTTTTTACAATTACATGGCGATTGTATTTTCTTGGATGCTGTTCACTCTAGCGGAATTTATTGTTAAAATTTCTTAGAAAAACCTCTGGGGGGTTTTCCATAATTTCTATTAAGTTTCGCAAAAAATTACTGAAATATAATGTATTGGAGGGAATAACCAATTTTTTTTTAGAAATATTAATAATTGATTAACTATTATAATTTATAGTAATTTATTTTACCTGAAAAGAGAAATTTCGGGGTGTCTGTGTTGATCTGAATTTAGAATAGGATATGTAACCAGCCCCAAGTATGTGTATATGTATATATAATTAGCAAAAATACTACACATAATGAACACACGTAATCACCCAACAACACATTGGAGATATTTAAAATGTTATTATTATTATTTGTTTTTTTTTTTGAGCATCGACTGTCCTGTCATTAGCGCCTTGCCACCCCAAGTGTATTGCTTGACGATCTGAGGGATCTTTCGGAGCCGAGATGGCACATACTAATCTATTTGTTGACTTCCACACACAACAATAGCTCATTATATTTGTGTTTAACATTTCAAATTTAATGAAAATTATATAATTTAAAGAGAGCAGAGAGAAATAGTTCAGTGAAGCAAGGCTGCTCAGCGATGTTGAACTGCTAGATGACACAGCGTACCAATCAATCGAGAGACATGAGTTTCACGAGATTTTGATTTGATGATTAAGTAAAAATATCTAATCGTTAAAGGAAATGATTTCAGGTATCTCATGCGAGACTGAAATAGTCAGGATATTATGAAGCCTAAAACGACTTAAATGTATATAACATTATTCAACCATGCAAGTGCTGGGATATTATGCCCAGGGAGTCAACAATAATGCCCTCCACAATCGGAAGCAAGTCATCAAGGCTGATGCCAACACTGCCCAAAAAGGCGGACGTCTCCGTTGGAATGACACCTCTCGAGCCAAACCACAGGCAGTAATTAGAAATAAGGCAGTCTAGGTTTTATTACTTCAAAATACTGTTACAGAACGTACCAATTGTAATGGAATCGTTTAATGTGATTCCTGGTGTAGTAGATGTCTTGAAGAGGGTGGAAGTTAGTTTAGAGATTTGGAAGTTAGTGCTCGAATTATTAATACGGATTTTATAAAAATAAACTTTATTTGAACAATAATTTTAACGTAATAAATGGTAACTAATAACAACAAAATACTTAGAAATAAATAGAAGATAAATAACTAACAATTTAGAATGATAAAATAAACGAACTAAGATGCACAACCAAAGATAATAAGTTTGAATAAAACTTTATACGGACGCGTAAATTGCTGCTCGTATATGAAGACATACTCGTATGATCGTATATGATATAATCCTCCCCTCTTCCCATGGGGCGAGTTTATATATTGCTGTTGGCCACACTCACACCAAGACATCTGTCCTAGTGTGCGACCTTGTGCGACCTTTGTGACCACCGATTTAGGTCAGTGGCCAGCCTTATCGGCGCTTGCTTTTGATGTAAAGTTATATCATCTAATCATATAATCGATCCAAGGGTAAACCCTTGGTTTGTTTGTTTGGCTGCGGCCTTGTCTTGAAGTCAGTCAGCTGGCTAGGCCACAAGTTGTAAATTATTCTTTCTTTGATGGATTTGACATTACTATGACTTGCCGATGTCATTGACAATAGTCATAGTCATTGACAATACATTGTGAATGGCATTTGTGTTTTGGTTATTTTTTTGCAATCCGACATAATATTTTAGATGTGGTGTATGGTGTATTGGGTTGATCGATTCATCTATCAATCGATATACTACATATGATTAGATGATCGATTATTGTAAATATAGTTGATGAAGATTGGTAACCTGTTCAGTGGTTGTTAAATAAATGTGACAGATTACGAACTGTTTTACTTAAATATAATACAGTAGAAACTACCAGAATTATTTTAAGTTTTGATTTTGTTAAAGTAATGTAAAGTGTATATAATCAGAGTAATATTTAGATTTCACCCCCTCTCTAAAAATATGCTCCAAAATAAACTTAATTAATAAAAAAGTATCTGAATGTGTTGTGAATAAAGAACGTAAAGAGTTTTTAATCAGAAAAATTGACATATAAGTTTATAATAACATCATAATTTATAAAGATGAAAGAATATTTTTTTCAGTAAGTATGAATGATTCGCAGAAATTTAATTAATTAATATAAAATTTGCGGAACTTCTAATTAATTAAAGTAAAAGTAATATACTTAAAATTGCTAATGAATTTTTTAGCTTTATCAAACTTAATTAGTTAAAATATATTTGGCCTCTTTTTATTTCTTTTTTTTTTTAAATATTTAAGATATTAAAGAATGAATAATTATATTAAATTTATTAATCATTATAATTAAATTAATATAGGATTATTATTATTGCCATTATGTGCTTGAGAGGAGGGCTACTAAAACGATAAAATGACAAATCAACCAAGAGGTTAATTATTACTTTATAAATAAAGTAAATTCTTGTTTTATATATAAATACACACAAAACTAATAACACTAGGTATTTGTTAAAATGCAGATTCACTGGCATTAAGTATTTTTTACATACTATAGGAATTTTTTAATATAGTTGTAAAAGAGGAACCTATAATACCGACCCTGATATCGTCGTCAAAATCAAGAAAGGATTGCAAGCACGCTCATAAGGGTAGGTCCGGGAACCACTGGGATGGGTCCAGGTTCCTTGAAATATTCAACTATGTAGGTTATTATTTCCCTCTCTCAGTATACTACCCCAGTGGTTATTGTAGTTTCCCAAATGGACTGCTGTAAAATATTATAACGTCAGGTAGGACACGCGAGAATTTCCACTGCACAAAATACACACACACACAAAGATAAAATGAAACTTATCTTTATATATTAGCCATCACTTAATGAAAAACTTGCCCACCCTTCATCGTACCATCCGCCTGCCCGCGTTCATCCATTTTGTCTCTTAGTGTTCGATATTATGAATCGATACTTCTATGGTACATTTTTTTCTTTTCATTCATTCATTTAACCTAATGCATTACATTCTCTTACTCCTAGGAAGTGTTGCAATCGTGCCATTTTTTTTTTGAAATTGAGTTTTTACCGGAAAATACATACGTACGCACGCATGCCTTCAATTCCACACACATAGAGGCAATTTCCTAATAACCACTTTTTCTAACTCAAGGAATCTCAAAACGTATATTCGGTGAAAAATTGATCACGATAATTATATATCAGATGATTTATAGTTATCAGAAAAAGAATACCTTTTACAGCAGCTCATTCCTTGTGGCAACTGCGAATTATTTCTAGATAGATATGTAGATTTAATCAGAGACATTTTCCGTGGTTGCCTGCTTCATTTTGTGGTCATCGACCGGTTTCGGGCGTTCGCCCATTTTCAGGATGCGTTTTTCAGACAGTGTGACAACACAGACTTGCATAGAGCAAACTTAGTTTACACAATCAGAGTGTAAACTTAGTTTATACTCAGAGTGTGTAAACTAAGTTTGCTCTGTGCAAGTTTGTGTTGTCACACAGTCTGAAAAACGCATCTTGAAGTTGGGCGAACGCCCGAAACCGGTCGATGACCACAAAATGAAGCAGGCTACCACGGAAAATGTCTCTGATGCTTTCCAGCTCTGCGGAACCAACCATCACAACAACATGTAGATTTCATATCTAAAAAATTTTCCTATACTCAAATCTATACTATACGGACAGTATATTATCAATCAGTGTTATACTCAAAATACCCTACCAAATCTTCAATAAGATTCCTTCTTTGGAGAAACTTATTTACTTACTTACTCACTTATCCGGCTTTTCCTTTTCTAGTAGAGTTGCCGTCAAGCCAGTTCTCTCCTTTGGTCCATATTCTTCTAGTCCCCGGTTCGAAGACCACTCACAGCCATACCCTCTTCCATTTCGGTGTCTCAGGTGTTTGTTGGCCTAGCTCTTCTTCTTTTTTGAGAGAAGACCTATTGCCTAATCCGCTCTGGCCAATTGTTTTTAGGGCATACGGCGCAGGATGTTCATATCATCTTAATTAGTCTTTTATATCAACCTCTGACTCTTTGTCGTCATTCCTTATTTTATCCAATTATGTTTTTCTTATGCAATTCCTTAAGAAATTCATCTTGACCGGCCCCAACTTCGAATATCCTTCTTAGACATGGTCCAGATTTTGGCCCCATAAGTTAAACATTATTAGCCAGGCCTTAATACTCTCAGTAATACATTAGAAGATCCTTTTCTTATTTTCTTTTGAAAGACAGTTGTTCCAATGCTCTGAATGAAGCATCTTGGTAGCCTTTATCGCTTGCTTTGAGTTTTCATCGTTTGCTTCATGTCTTTGGAAAAATTCACAAAAAAAAAACTTTATGAAACACTCACACGATTATAGTGTAATTAATTTACATTATTTAGAGAAGGCTGAAGTCTTGTCTCACCAAAACGATCAATTTCCCCCAAAAAAACGTTTCAAATGAAAGTGGGAATACATTATGAATACATTGTGAATGATACCATCTCAAATACTCGAGGCATTGACCATCCGCTGTAAACATGTTTACTTTCTCTTACCGCTGTAAGAAACACAAGTTTTGAGGTTCCTTGAATAAGAAAAAATTGTTTTTAATGAACTGTTTGAATGCGCGTTGCGAGTGTATGAACAAAATATCTCGTAAATGAACAAGCAGGAAATGTAAATTTGATATTTCGTTTACCACCATCGTACTGATGCAGAGTTTTCAAAATACCACTTTTCTCTAACATATTTCCAACATTTTCTTTAAAATTTGCTTACTACTTACACACACATACACACACGCCTAATATTAAGGCATTGCTAGAATTCCAATTTGAAAAAATCGTGTAACCTGGAGTGCATTTTTACTGAATAGATTTCTGAATGTCTTGGAATTTTCTCGATAGCGGATTTACCGATTTTGTAACAAACTTGGAATAGTTATTCTTTTTATTGAATCATTTTTCTGGAAAAATTATATTAAGTAATTCTCGGAAAACTGTGACTTTAGTTTTCAAATATTATATTGAGAGATGATCAAGAATCATTTTCTAAACTACAATTTAATCGTGTTTAATTTAGTAGTATGTGACTCGCACAACATATATTGTTTCCGTATTCAACAAAACTCAAAACATACAGTTCCGCAGATATGACACGATCGCCATAAAAGAAAGTAATTATAATATGATATTTATTTACAAGTTGTATGAATTTTGTAAGCAGATCATATCATAAGCGTTTTCTGTTTCTTAAATCAGGTGTCCTGATGGGTGTGACTTGTGGAAACGAAACCTCATAAAAGCACTAGGAAAGCTTTCAAGCTGATTTGGTAATATTCCCCTATTCCATGAAGCAACCATCTACCATACCATAAATCCTTTTATATTAATAGAGTAAATATACATGGACGTCAGCAACATCTTCCTTTGGGGGAACACTTATTAGTGAAATAAGATATGGAGGGGAGTTTCCATCAATGTAGTTAAAGTAGAGCTAGTAAGATTTGTTATCAGTGAGGTTAGGGAAAATGGTAAAGAGAACGCCTCCCTTAACAAAATCATCTTGTCAGGATTTCGATTTTATTTTTCTGTATTACTGATCGATAACGACTACACGCCTGTAAAATTGTCAATTTGTTAAATAATTATAATAAATCAATTATTAATCTTTAGAACTTTTTTTAATTAAACTTATTATTCAATCTGATTAGACAATCTTCACACTCTATTTAATTTGAAAAGGATGAAATAAAATCTTATCAATTTAATTGATTGTTTATCATTAATTCCGACATTAGGAGCTTTATTGTTCATTTTGAAACAAATCTAATTACTTTCTTTACAAATTTATCTCCATTGATGTCCATTTTCACTAATGTAATTTTTCCCCTACAACGCTATTGTTATGACCCGACTTGCTGCTTCTCATTTACCTGTTGAATCCTGTGGTTGTTCTTGCAACCCCTACAATGGACCATTTCTTTTTTCCAACACTTCTTGTGATACTAATATTTAACCATCAACTCCATTATTATGTTTAACTGACGCTTCTTTTCCTTTAGCTCATTAGTTTACAGGAAATGATTGTATGTGTAATAATCTAATAATTTTTAGTTAATTACCTATAAAAGCAATTACCAGTAAAGAGCTGGAATTTGGGAATATATGATAAATTCTGTTCAGTTTTCTGGAGCTTAGGAAGTATAAAACTTTCCCGTGCATTCCTATCTCCTGCCAGACTTGTTTTTTTTTTTTTTTTTTTTTTTTTTTTGAGGGTTTATGCACTGCGACCATACAGTGATCTATTAGACCCCTGGTACCGTAGGTTAGCTTGCTCATCTGCAGCACCCCCTCCAAGTTGAGCTCCCTGAGGAATCCCAGATTCTTGACGGGTTCTAGGGTGGGTATTTCCCCCTCCCACATTTGGTAACAACCCAGGCTGTTAAATCTTCTTTGGATGATAGCGTCGCAGACGGTGAGGAGATGTATTGGAGCTTCTTCCATTTCCCCACACAATCTGCATGTGGCCAGCTTCCTCGGGTGTCTCCTAAGTCTGCAGTGCTCCGTGAGAAATCCCGTAAGAATACGGACCTTGTTTTTACTGTGACTGATGCAGATTTCGACCTCCAGGCCGGACCTTAGCCTGCCTCAGACCCGTGAGAGCGTTCCAGAGTCGTGCTCTGCCAAACTTATTATTCTCCTGCAGTATATTTACTTCCGCGTGACTTGTAGAAACGAAACCTTATAAAAGCACTAGGAAAGCTTTCAAGCTGATTTGGTAATATTCCCCTATCCCATGAAGGTAATATTCCCTCTTACCAGGTTAAGAGGAAGTATTGTAGTCGTGTCAAATTTTTTGAAAATGAATTTTCACAGTAAATACATGTTTTGAAGTTGTCTAAGAACGAAATGCATGTTTTCAGCATATGGTCTATATATATATAATTACGTGTTTGTTTGTATGTGTGAGTGTGTGTTTATGGTTTTGTCTGAACAAAATATCTTAAATGCGAAAAATTGCAGAAAGCTTAAACTTAATATCATGTGTAGATATCACCACCGGATGTAACAATAAGGTTTTGATCAAAAATCCATCAACCGGAAGTGCCACAATATTTCATGATATTCTCGCAAATGGCTCGAAAATATGTGGGTTATTTCAAATTTTAGAAATTGCATATTTATGCCAGAAATACATGTTTTGAGTCCCGTGAGTACGAAAAAAATGTTTTTAGCGAATTGGTCAACCGGAAATGCAACTTTTACTGAATGATTCCCCCCCCCGCTGATTACGCGATTTTTTTGCGAAATTGCTTCCGTTCATTTTCTCCAATAATAACGTACACATCAAGACCTATAAAATGTATTTAAAACATGTTTCCAAGAAAATTGATTTTTTTTATGGTTTCTGAGGAGCTGTTGAGATCCCCTTCAAGTACTATGTAGAAATCTAAGTATGACGAAAGTCGGATATCCGGAAGTGTGACTTTACACAATGTGGTTTCCTTTTTTTTTTTTTACAGAAATTTATCGAAAATGGCTCCAAAGATTTCCATTAAACTTAGATTGATAAACTGAACATACAATTTCTACATGTCCTGGGGACAACAATATATGCA
>JAAEAF010009557.1:0-40763 GCA_011037195.1 Triatoma infestans
TCCATCTAAGATCCAATAAATCGGACAATAACCTTAAGTGGAAATAGCCTAAGCTCTTCCACAGACATCCTATTCCGACCAAAGGTCCTGAACCTAATTTCCACACAACCCAAGCAATCAGTCATAAGATGGATGGGTGTTTCCTCCTCTGTCTCACAGACTCTACAAAATGGATCCGGCATGAGCCTCATAACGTAGAGATGTCTCCTTAAACCACAATGTCTAATAAGAGATCCAACCATATGCCTCAGAGCGCTCCGAAAAAAAACACAGCAACGTCTCATTAATGGCCTTGTCCGGACCCCCGATGAGCATTTTGGACTGCCGAAAACCAACTGAGCTCATCCATAAGGATGAATGCTATGATTATTAATATAGGTATATTAGAACCTTTGATAAAATTCCATATTTCGAAGAATATCATTTAACCGGAAGTGCAAGTTTTCACAAAAACGTTTTGAATTATTTGGGGGAGAATTTTCGTTAAATTTATTATACATAATGATTTTCTTGAAACTTGGAACGCTAACTTATCACTTTTATTTGTAATATATTCTGGAAAAGTTTATTTCAGATAGTTCTGCGGAATTACTGACGTTAATTTTTTATTTATTTATTTTTTTTTTTTGAGCAATGAACCTTTCGGTTTTTATGCTCCACAACTTAGGTCCACAGCCGTTTTCCAATTTGCATTTATACCTTAGCTTTATATCATTTCTTAGACGTCTATATCTTTTAAAAATTTAAACAACCGGCCTATATTAATTGAATCATTTTTTTGATGCTTCAGTTAAATTGCATGAAAACTTATTATGTAGGTCGGTATTTTGGGCGATAATATGTTGGACCGATAATGGGACATTATATAAGAGTTACATATTGTAATTAGGTCACCACACATCAAATAACCATGAGTTAGTCGCGTATGACCAATTCTGAATCGTACAACTACTACTTCCTATCTTCGCAAGGGATCTAGAGGATGAGTCCCAGATCTGTAACGTGTCTCTGAAAGTGCAAAAAAAAAAAAAAAAAAAAATTAAAATCCTCCCTTTATCTATATAACAAAACAGACCGGAAACCGTCTGAAGGATAAAAAAAAAAAGAAAGTCCTATCAGAGAAACCTTTATCTACAAAATAATTTTTTTCTTGATCAACCCCGGGCGGTCCTCCTTCATCATATACCCATCCCGAGGACAACGTTTCCAAGTTTATTTTGACCAAAACTTTGATCCCCCTAAACGAAATACCAATTTCAGTTTTCTGCTATATTCCGGTTTTGAATTATGCTGAACATATACGCTGTCATTTGTTAATAACATTTTTTCGCATTTACTGGGAACCTCAAAACATTCCAATGAAAACTCAATATCCAAAATTTGACCCGGAAACCACACTTCCTGCTTACACCTGTAAAAAGAAAGTAAAACAAAAATTAATATAGTGTTAAAACTTCCAAGTTTAAACAACAACAAAAATACTCATTGAAAGTTGAAGCTACAGAATGTTGACTTAGATATACTTAGGTTTTACCAAGTTTAAGGAAACTGTTGGAACTTGTTGAAGTTTTCAAGAAAAAACGCGAAAACTTGAATATCATATTTATAGGTATAAATTATAACTATAAAAAATAAATTGTTTAAAAATTCCGATATTTCAAACCGGCAGATGCCAAAAAAATGACAGAACTTATCTAATATGCTTTCAACTTTAACTAATTTTTGTATAATTACAGAACAAGGAGACTACTTAATAATAGAATAACTAATAATCGATAAAATCACATAATCGATTACATAGAATAATCAATTTACAGTTAGGTCTATTTAATTCTCTTCTTTTCGTTTTTTTTTTATTTTCAGTGGTTGTTAACAATTTCTTATACCTGTAATTATTGGGGCAATCATTGTAGTAATAATTCCCAGTAATAATTTGTCCCCTTTTTAATACGACATTAAGAAGTAAACAGTCCGTCTTGGGCAGTAGTGACTTTAATGTATCCCTAAAGGGCGTACAAATGTTTTTACCACAAGTCTTTTTACTTTTTTACCATTCTCCTCCCTTTATCTATCTATATAAGAAAACAGACCGGAAACCGTCTGAAGGATAAAAAAAAATAGTCCTAACAGAGAAACCTTTATCTACACAATAATTATTTTCTTGATCATCCCCGGGCCGGTCCTCCTTCATCATATATCCATCGCGAGGACAACGTTTTTCCAAGAAAATAAAACTGACGCCCCCCGCTTTCATAGGTCGAAATATATATTTTAGAACTATTAAAAATAGATTTAAACGGCAGACGGCTATGAAGTGACACATTACATTTCCTAATGGCTGCAGTTTATAGGACTTTTAGTTTTTTGTTCTTTATAGTTTGACTTCTTAGATTCTAATGAGGGAAAAATGGGGTAAAGTAGAAAAACAACATAAATGTCGAAAACCTGCATTTTTTTTTGGATATAATTATTTTCTCACTTTAAATTAGAGTTTATAATACTGTCAGATTTTTTGTTTTTTTTTCTACTTTCTCTTACTCCTTAAAACAGAAAGTGGTATAACAGGAAGTGTTAATATGCAATCGTGTCAAATTTTCGAAATTGAGCTTTCACTAGAAACACATGTTTTGAGTAGGAGGAGTTACTGGTACACTGGGCTAGCGTATGAAAAAAAACTGTTTTTAACAGATGATCGAAATCTTGTGTGTTTTGACAAAATATCTTAAAAACGAAAAAGTGCCGCAAGCCAAAGTTGGCAAACAAAACATAAAAAAAAATTGCGGAATGCCCAAAGTTGCTATTCTGCTCAGGTTTCAATAGCCAAAGATTTTGTTCAATATCTTTCAATTGTAATCGTGAATTTACTAAAAAAAAAGGTTTTTCTTTTTCTAGTTTTTCATAATTTTCACGCAACGATTTTCTTTAAACTCATCATCTTTGATTAAAAAAAAAAAAAAAAAGTTCGGGAAAATTTTGATTTCAGCATTATTATAGGGGCTCCGTGAATTAGGCTTAAATATAAACTACTGTTTACATAATTATGTAAACAGGCAATGATTATATTTATGTCCTAAGAAACCAACAGTATAATCAATCTCTTGTTTATGTTTAGACAAAACTGTATCTTTAAATTAGAATTCTAATAAACGTAATTAAAATAGCCGTATGAGATTTTCATATCACACATCTTTTCCTTTTCTAGATTCCATTATGAGATGCTCAAAAAAAAAAAAAAAAATGAATGAGGAAAATAAAAATATAATTCACCAGAAAAATAATAAATTATGTCTATTATTTTCGTTTTAAAAAAATAAGTTAATTAAGGTTAAAATTACAGCTAACTTTTAATAAAAACATTTATAACAAATAATAATTCACTAAACTTGATTACTTAGAACTATAAAAAATTAAAAAAAAATATATATAAACGCAAGAGCCTTTTGATCAGATGGAAGTTTTATTCGCTGGGGGGGGAAGCTGCTGCGGCAAGTTAAGTCCTGTCTGGAAGAATGGGCCTGTAACAGTTGAACAATTAGTCTCTGTTTAAAATATTCATTACTAATAAAATTCATATATCTATAATATATATTTTTTTTTTTTTTTCGGTTATTGTGACATCAAAAGTTAAGTGACACAGCAACTTGACGTTATCGATTCACTATCTCTCTTTCTCTCAATATCTCTCATCTATCTACGTACGAAAAAATTTAAAAATTTATCACGACCTTTTTTTCCCCCAATTCTACAGATAAAACAAAAAAAAGCGAGAGAACTCAATTGACGTATAGTTAAAGGAAAAACTGGTGGTAGATTTTATTTATTATTTTTTTTTTTTTAGCGATGGAGGTGTTGAAGTGAGTAATCAGAAGAGGTCGCTTGGAAACCTATTGAAAGTCGTCAATTAAGGTCTTGTGATGCCATACTCACTCCAATATTCACAATATATACGGAATTGGAGAAAAAAAAATGGTTCCCCGCCCCCATTATTGACGTCCTTCTAAAAAAAACAAAAAAAAACGTGCTGATCACTAATATTTGGCCAATAAAATATTCATATTTAAAATTTACGTGTGATAAAGGGAGAGGGATAAAGCTCTTGAAGGAAATATGGAAGGGTGGATTACAAACGGAAGTTGTGTGAGAGATTATTTTATTTTTTTTTAAAAAGTATAAAAATGACAATAAAAATAAGAGGAGTAAAACTGTAGGGAAAAAATCCCTGATATTTCGATGACTGGTGAGAGGGGAAAAAACTTGGTTAAATTTTCCGACGATTGTGCTGAAACCCTCGGGTCGTTCTATCACTGCAAAATTTCCCCACTAATTGAAGTTGTCGTCACCTTTGTTCTGTTTTCTATAAATTATTTTCAAAATAACACTTGTGATATAAATGAAATAAGGAAAAAAAAAAAAAAAATCTGGTCTTACTATATTTGTTACTGTAGTGGAATAATGAATCCTTTTTTGAGGAAATTTCGTCACAACGATCGTCAAACGCTGGAAACTCCATGTTGCTGATACCAGCTGTTTCAGCGCTAAAGTTATGCGCTACAACTTACTTCAACTACGCATTTTACCTTCTCAGTGACGCTCACTACGGACGAATGGGGTACAACTTTGACAATTAGACACCCTCATCCATATAAGTCGTGAAAAAAATTCGTATACAAGCCCGTCAATCACATGGTCTGGGTTGGAGACAACATATGGAGTTTTTGGTTTATGAAAAAAGTTGAGTTTTCGTATTGAAACCGCCTCGGTGGTTTGCTAAACAAATAACAACTGACAAACACCGACGTTTCGCACATGTTGCGATGAGCCTCTTCAGGGTCGTTACATCTTGAAAACCAATAAGGCAAAGCCAAAAACCTAAAAGCCATTGACGCGGTCTCTCAAGTGCGGAAACTCAAGTGTTTTTCGTTTTATTAAGTTCAGTTTTGTCGTATTCATTGAAGGCAATTAAACATGAATTGGAGACTAATTTAAGGATTATCCAATCTTCTTTCCATACTGCGAATTAGTCTATAACACCAAGCAATAAAAATTAGATATCTGATTTTATTTTTATGTGTTTATAATTTCAGTAAAATCAGAATAATATATTATATCTATAAAAATCCAAGAGTCGAAAAATTTCCCCTGACAAAACTTGTTTAGTATTCAGTACAGGCAAATCTTTTGGAACATTACTGTTCTTATCCATTCTCCATTGTGGTACACCATAGTTTGTGTACAATTTTATACGTGCAGATCAAGAAGACATAAAAGTCACTGTTCTTTTGCAAAAGTGAAAGAAGAAGAGTGTCGAAGAAAGAAAGAAGAAAAGGAATTGTATCACATAGTGTGTCTGATGTGATTGTGTCGGGGACATTGCGTCTACTATACGTGTGTGTGTGTGTGTGTGTCTGGGGATGAGTGTGAAGTTCCAAGATTCAATAAATCACAGACGTGGTTTGTGTTCACTCACTCTTATGTATGGATGGGGTTTCCAACCCGGACCTTTCTCTCCCGCCGCCGTCCATATAAGTTCAATCTATGCCTGTCAGTCTGTCTGTTGATTTTGTACACTTCCCCCCTTTCCACCACATTCTTTATCATACACAATGATACTTCTGCCTGCCGTCTCCGTCTCTTCGTATATTCTGGAAAGAAAACATGTTTCCTTAGAAGAGAACAGGTAGTGAGTGAGAGAGATAGTAAACGCGATAGGAAGAGGAAACCTTTAGCGATCTACTTCACATGTAATATGCAATACTCTTTGACAAATGTTGTTTGCAGTGCCCCCTAGTGTCAGGTGTAAGAGAGAGAGTGAATGAGTCTGCAAGTGTTGCCCTCACTTTTCCTTTTTCTTTGGGCATCCAGCGGGGAAGGACTGATAAAAGACCCTACTACAGAACAGTGTGTTTCTTGTACCCTTTTGGCCCCCCCTAAGTTTACTTGACGAGAGTACTAAAAAGTACGTGCAGTTTTGTCTGGTTCCATTTTCTACTGATACAACAATCAAAGCACGTAGCCGTTAAGGGGCATGGGCAAGGCTCCCTTTACTTTGGGGGGCTCATGCTAAAAGCCAAAGGGGCGGGGAAAGAACAATAGCAATACTACAACCGCACAATACCAAATACCCTCCCCTCGACTGAGGCAAAATTCGTTTATTGATAACCTCCATTTCGCTGATGACTTCTTGGGATATCCACTTTCATTGGCCGCCCGGCAGCGAGGGGATTGGAGGCTAAGCCAGGAGAAGAGCAATTACTTCACTACTACCCAGTCAGAAAATCCAAGTAGGTACGCTTGTAGAAATTACGACCTCCCAATATTGGCCAAGACTTATATCTCTGTAAATATTTCAAAGTGGCTATAATACTACCAGGCCGTTGGTTTCTATTCTTTTACAATAATGGCATTTCCTTTAGATTTGTGTTTGTGAAAGTGGCGTTTATTACACTTACAACTTAATAATTTTCTGTTGATGCTATTTTCATTAGTAGAAATAAATTAGCTCCTTCTTCTTCCAAAGTTTCCAATCTCTTTATTTATCTGTGATCTATTCCCCTCCCCCAACAAAATCGTTTTATTAATTAGTAAAGAGGGCATCAGAAACGTTTAGTTCATAACGGAAAAGAAAAGATCCCGATTCTTTTCCAAGTTTTTCTTGGACTAATATATATATATTTTTTTTATATAGTGATTATAGGAACAAGAGATATAAACCAAGAATTAAAAAAATTATATAATTATTATATGGCTAATGTTTCCATAACCTCTATATTTTTAGTCAAACAATAGTATTTAATTAAAGAGGCAGGTTTCATATTTACTGACGTTAAACAACTGAGAGCTCATCATAAAAACCTGTTCTACATCCTTCCAAACTCCACATCTTGGAAATAATTGGGTATTGACATCATTGAACTTATTTTAATATGCCCGAATTAGCAGAATTAATTAGGATTCTGCACATGGTGGTTATCATTAATTTACTTTTATAATTACTTTTTTTTATTTATTTTTATTATTATAAAATTAAAATAATTTTATTATTTTAATCAATAAAGGTACAATAAAGTGAAACATATTTTTTCAGGCCGGCTTAACTTCCAGATATCGTGCATGGGGCGGAATTATTAACATTTTTTTAACGAATATAAAATTTAACAGTTTATTTGCGGGACTCGAACTGGTGATATCCCAGTTACAAGTCCACGCTTATAACCCCACAACAACTGTAATAGCATCCGAAGAGAGTATTCGTAGCAGAGAAACAAAATGACGGGACCACTCTCTTGGACTGGAGTGGGAGAAACCACATACATAGAGCGACGGGAGACAGATAGGACAACAGTTCATACTACTGAGTTCATACAGCCAATCGCCACGTGTACCCTTCACCACTCCACCATACTATCAAGTGTAATGTCCCCAAGTGTGAAGACATTCAGTGTCACTTACCATGTTATACAGAATATAGTTAACACTGTATAATATGATAAGTGACACTGACTGCCTGGACTTTACATTTGAAATGATAGAGTATGGTAGAGCGGTGAAGGGTAATGGACACGTAGTGGTTGGCTGACTGTATGAACTCAGTAGTATGAACTGTTGTCCTATCTGTCTCCCGTCGCTGTATTTATGTGATTTCTCCCACTCCAGTCCGAGAGAGTGGTCCTGTCATTTTGCCTCTCTGCTACGAATACTCTCTTTGGATACTATTACATCATCCCCTCTCCTGAAGAAATTTATATATGTGAAAAATTTGAACGTGCTGGTGAGTGTACCACATCTGGTTTGGCTACGAGTTTGTTGCAGCTGGCTAAGTTGTTTGAAACTAGCTAAGTTGATGAAGACTAGCTTTTGATACAGAAGGCTAGTGATGATGCTGTTGTGATATTGAAAGCCAGCATTGATGATGAAAACTATCTTTTGTTGTAGCCGGTAGTGATGGCGTTGTTGAGAGCTAGCTACGGATGGTGAAGCTAGCGATGGTGATGTTGAAAGCTAGCTAGTGATGTTGAAGCTAGCGATAATGATGTCTTCTTGTGTCATCATAAGGAACGAAGGATAGAGAGGAAGAGGATGAATGTCGACCAAAATGCTGCACTGGTTCAATTTTTTTTATCTTCATAAATTATTTATTACTAACTACTATTATCTATTATCTTTGAATAATTTTCTCTACTAATTACTTCTTTGAATATTTTCTTATATTTTTTCCCTCAACATTCCCTTTTTTTTAATCCCTCTTTTCCTATATTTTTATTAATTATATCAAATACCCACACAAAAGTAATTATTATTCCTACAAGGATTAAAACTTTTATCATATTTTATTGTAAATAAATAAAAAATATTAATTTATATAGGTGTGTTTATAGCTCAAAAAAAAAAAAAAAATTATCACTAGAATTTCAATATAATAACTTAATATGTTAAAAATATGTTATCATTAATTACTAGGCTAAGATATGCAGAAGATATAATAATAAATAATGTATCCAATTGAATGTTATATTAAATTTTATCATTGTTACAATATGATAGTAATTAGATAAACAAAAATATACTTTTTTCATTATACATGTTCATCTTTTTCAATAATTTTTTTTTTTCAATGTTAACTATTTTTACGACAATCAAAACAACTTAATAATTATTAGCCTTACATGTAAATAGATAGAAATAAGAAAAACAAAAATAATAATAACAATATATTTGAAGGGAAAGGAATAGCTAAGTGGTTAGCGTACTGGACTCCCACGCGGGGCCTCTACAGCTTCCTAGGAGCCTCTACAGCTCACTATCCGGTGATGGACAGTGTTGTCTCTAACGAGAAAACACTGTCCGGAGGCCGGCAGTGCACTGAGAAGGTTCAGGGCGCCAATGACCATGGATGTTGACGCATCTTAAATTAAAGTAAAAAAACGATATATTTGAACTTTAAATAATGTATTCAATTGAAAATAAGTTGTTTCTTCTATATTCTTACAATATCATTCATTATAAATAAAAATTGAAATGATTCAAATCATAAAAGAAAATAATTTAATTTAAAATGTAACAAATGTTTAATTTTTTTTTTCAAGTTTTCAATGTGGTGGTTGGTTCCGCAGAGCTGGAAAGCATCAGAGACATTTTCCGTAGTAAGCCTGCTTCATTTTGTGGTCATCGATCGGTTTCGGGCATTCGCCCATCTTCAAGGTGCGTTTTTCAGACAGTGTGATTACGCAAACTTGCACAGAGCAAATTCAGTTTATACACTCTGAATTTGCTCTGGCAAGTCTGTGTTATCATACTGTCTGACAAACGCATCCTGAAGATGGGTGAACGCCCGAAACCGGTCGATGACCACAAAATGAAGCAGGCTTACTTCGGAAAATGTCTCTGATGTTTTTAATGTTAATTATTAATGACATGCTTTTTTTTTTACAAACTGAAGTAGCATAAAGAAAATTTCATTATCTATCTATTGTAGGTTTCAATGCTTGATTTATGCTAAAAATTTTTTTCATGCTTATCAGTACTTGTATATTTTTGAATTACTGCCTGGACTTCACACTTGAAATGATAGAGTACGGTAGAGTGGTGAAGGGTAATGACACTTAGTGGTTGGCTGTATGAACTCAGTAGTATGAACTGTTGTCCTATCTGTCTTCCGTCGCTGTATTTACGTGGTTTCTCCCACTTCAGTCCGAAAGAGTGGTCCGGTCATGTTGTCTCTCTGCTATGAATACTGTCTTTGGATACTATTACACCAACAGCTGTTTACCTTCATAATAGCCTACCCTCTCAAATACTGTAATAATGCGTAGGTCAACTTTCAATTTGATTGGATACCCTTAACTTATGTCTAGTGCCATTATTGAGGGGAGAGAGAAATTCGAGTTACAGAATGGATGATCTTTAGAGTAGTAATAAACTGTAAAGAGGAAGTATTTTGATTGTCTACTTTCTCAGAGTTACGTTTTTACTGGAACTTCATGTCCCCTAAATACGAGAAATATTTTGTGGCAAATTATGTGAGTTAGGTCAAAATCCGTCAACCGGGAGTGAAACTTTAGTGGATTTTTGTTTATTTTTTCAATTTTACCAATTTCCTCCAATCGTCCTCCAAAGGACGATTTCCTTTGAAGTTGATGTAGTATCTACAACACTTAGATGCCTATCACTTTTATTTGAAACTTTTTTCCAGGAAAATTGAGTTTTTAAGGGATAAAAATCGTCCAGTTTGGAAGTACACGTAAACCGATTAACCGGAAGTGCATCTTTATAGAGTAGGAGTTCTTTGACATTTTCTTTAAACTTCGAATGCTTAACTATATCCAGGTTACCATCTCATCTTTATTTCTGAAATAATTGAATTTTGGGTTTTCTGTAGAATACTGCGCTAAAATTTCAAATGCTATTCTGGACACTGTTTTCCGGATTATCATATAATCACTTCAAGTATTACCAGCCTTACGTAGTAGCTATATGTATCCCACCATGTCTGTATTTTTGTTAGGGCCAAAGGTTCAAGCTTATCTTTTGGCAGAAGTTTAGAAACACCATACATATCAATTTGTAAATACGTTCCAAAAGTTATAAATTACAAGAACTATTATAAGATCAGGTGAAATCTTAAAACTTTATTGAACTTTGAATCTTATATTACATAAAAGGTACTCTTGAAAATGTGCGGTTTCTTATCAAGCTTAAACAAAACTTATAACAGCAGCTCATAATAAATAGTTACAATCTTCTTATAAATGATTATATTATCTACCAAAATCGATAGATAACAGTTTAGTACTTTTCAATGAATTAGTATTTTTTTTTTTTAAAGGCATGTTAACAGCTATGGTCATTGACGCCCGGAGCCTTCACACGCACTGCCAGCCTCTGGACCGTCTACTTCCGTTACAAATAACACTGTCCAGCACTGGATCAGTGAGCTGTAGAAATTACTAGGAAGAGAAAAATCTAAGGGTGGCACCGGACTAGAACCCAGAACCTCCCTGTGGGAGTTCAGCGCGTACCACTGAGCTAATCCCCTTTCCTTAATTACTAATTAATATTATTATTTACCAGACAAAATATTTCCCATGCAAATGATTGCCCATGATGAAGATGAGGATAAAGTCTACGTCTACTATATTGACGCCATGTTGCCACCGGCAACTAATAAAAAATTAAATTTAATGAATATAGATTTATTTTAGTGATTGCAATATCATGTTTTAAAAGTGTTTATATATACTATGTAGCAAAAACAAATTTAACAAACAAAAAAAAAAAGAGACACAGTGTTGCCAATCTAGAACAATGTAGGGAAAATTTATATATTCGACAAAACAACAATTACTTCTGGTGTATATATTTCAAATTCATTCTGAGGGGTGTGGGATGACCCACCACATACACATACATATACACACATTTCACATGCAAGTTGTTTCGCTGTTGGTTGCGTATTCTATTTTGTATGTATGTCTATGTATTTTAGTGTTTGTTCGGTTTAAGAGTGGTGAAAGAGAGAGCGGATGATACAGAAGGACAGACAGAAATGCGCTCTCAGCTGAGTGGACTTCTATCCAACCAATCACAAAATGAATGATTAAAAAAAAAAAAAAAAAGGAAAAAGAAGCGTTCTAATTGGTTTAACACATGATTTTTATACACTTGCTAACTCAATCAAAATGTTATATATGTATATATGTAGTATTATTTTTGTGTTATTTTTTATTTCTGAGTATTATTTTATTATCCATTACTTTATGGTCAGATATATTTGGTTAATTTTATAATGTCTATTGTTAATATGTTATTATTATCATTAAATTTTTTAATTGAACCTAAAGTTGTCTAAAATTTAGGTCCGCCATTTTATATCAACATGTCCATTTTTAAAATTTAAAAATGTTAAATAACAATAATTATAAAACTCTGTTGTCACATATTTACATGGCTTTCTCTAAAATATATTAATACAATATAATTAACATATTTTCTTTTAAATACAGAATTTGCAGTGTTTAGCTTGGTGCTGACCATAAAAATGGTAAGGGTTATGCTTGTGTTCCTGAGCGGACTTATGTTGGAGCGTCCAATGTCAAAACTAACAAAACTTGTGCAGTTTGAATATAAACTAAACTAGCACCCAAACCTCTTTAAAGTCAATACTTTCGCAAAAATATTACAAATAAAAGTGATAGGTATTTATTGTATGTACATACTAGCGCAACATAACTGTGTTGTTATGTTGGCATATTTGTTGCAAAATTAAATACCAAATGTAAACTCGATCAGACATGAATACTGTTTCGGTATTCTTCGTTTGGGATAGTTTATCGCCAACGGAAATTCATCCAAAGTTGGTAAAAGTGTATAAGGAGTCTGCATCTTTGCTATCAACAGTAAAAAAAAAAAATGGGCAACTGAGTTAAAAGTGGTCAAACGTGGGATTTAAAAAGATCTAAAAACTGCAACTATTGAAGAAAATACCGAGAAGATGGACAATATGTTACTAGATAAATCGACGATTAAAGAGGTATGAGATAGCTAAGGCTTTAGGCATCTCAGATGGAAAGGTACGGTACATTTTACGCGAAGAACTCAGTATAAGAAAGCTTAGTGCAAGATTGATGTCGCATTTGTTTAATGCTGATCACAAACAAATGACGAATCGAGTTTCACAGCAATGTTTGTGCAGCTTTAAGAAGGATCTAACCGATTTTCAGCGCCAATTTTTTACGATGGAGAAACGTGGGTTCATTACTTTACATCTGAGTCAAAACAACAATCCAAACAATGGGTTGGTGGCTCACCACCGAAGAAAGCAAAGACAATTGCATCGGTTGGAGAGATTATGGCTGGTGTTTTTTTGGGGTTCCAAAGGGATTCTTTTAATTGATTGCCGGCCAAAGGGTGAAACAATAATGGTGAATATTGCTTCACGCACATCTTTTTGATCTGCTAAATGAAAAAATTAGAGAGAAAAGGCATTTTTTGCAAAAGAGAAAAATCCTCTTTCACCCGGACAATGTACCCGTCCACAAAGGTGCTTTGGCAATGGGAAAATTGAGGGATTTGAAATATGAGTTGCTGGAACATCCTCCCTATTCACCAGATTTGACTTTCATCTATTCCCAAACCTTAAGAAATTTGTGGCTGGAAAACATTTTAGGGCCAATGAAGAGGTGATAGCAGCGGTAAATGGATATTATGAATACCTTCTAGAATCGTACTTCAGGGACGGAATCCAGTTACTGGAGAAACGTTGGACAAAGCGTATTGAACTAAAGGGAGACTACATTGAGAAATAAATGCATTTTTGAAATAAAAAAAAAAAACTCATTTTCACTACTAGGCGGAGAACTTTTCACGTTGCCCCCGTAGTTTACGAAGAAAGCACGATCGCAATACCTCCTCTAACCAGGAGAAAGAGAAAGTTATAGATTTATAAAATTGTCCGATATATGGGGGTGGGGGCTCCTGTTCAACGTATAATTCCAAGTTATTTGTGTGGTTTCATACAAAACCAACAATTTTTGGTCTTTTAAATAATTTTGTTGCTTAGGGGAATTTGTGGGGGGGTGGAGGAATTGATTTTGGTGGGGGATGTATAATTCTGTTGTGTTTTAGAATTTGGGAAGTTGTATTTATTTAGATTTTGTAGTGTATATTTGTTTGTCTGGTGATTTTGTGTGCTCTTTATCATGTATGTATGTATTGTTCTCTCTCTCTTTCAGTCAATGTGGCTACAAGTAAAATTATGTATGTGTGTGTGTGTGTGTATGTGTGTGTGTGAGATTGGTTTTGTATTTGGTTAGTATATGTGATTGGGTAAATTTTATATATATATATATCGCACTCTGAGCAATACTAGCCTCTCGCAGATAGTTTCTATAATGCAATAAGAATTGTATACAGACATCAAATAGGATCCGACCAGCCGCACAACTGAGGACAGTAATGTGTGAGTGTGTGTGTGTTTTGTGTGTGTGGAAAGTTGTATTTGTGCGAGCAATGTAGTTTGCACAAAACCCTTTGCAAACTTGTTACAATGTTCCAACCCTTTCTATATACACAAACACACACACGAAATAGACTACAGATGAGTGGAAGGAGGAATGACAGTGGGTTTTACCGGTGTGCTACCAGTGCAAAAGGTGGGGGAGGGGCCTGGATTCACGGGTCTCCCTCTCCCAAAACAACACTATTCAACAACACAGAACACCTCCACACTCCAAGCTGGTCATGTTGCTAATTACTCTATATTATGCATCAACTGAAAGAGTCAACTTGCCCACTAATTTCTCCCCCCCCCCGGTCTCTCGCATTCCCTCTTTTTACCACTAAATTACTCATTCATTGCATTATCTCCCTTTTCATTTTGTAAAACCCTGTTTTAATACGCTTGCGCCAAAAAACTAAAAATTATTTTGATTTACTACTATTTTGCCTTGTGTGAGGGTTTGATCTGAAATTCTTGATTTTTATTTTCCAAAACCAGAAATCCCAACAGTGTTGGTGAATGTGACGATAGTTATAAAATTCTTGAAAGGGTCTACGTAATAAATAGATGATTATTTTAGAAGCTGACATTTTGAACCCAGTTCTGAGTAGCATAATATCCAAACTGGGATAAAAGGATCATACATGTAAACAATAGTTAGTCTACTGGTATACATTGATAAGCGGACTATAGATAAGCGGATGGAGAACAAAAACTTCTATCCAAAGAAAAGATGGATTTCTGGCTAACTTCGACCAGAATAGCAAATCTAAAAAGAGAAATGGTCAAGGAAACGGAAATGAAAGATAAAAAACATGCAGAAGAATGTCTCCAGTCAACACAAAGCAAAAGATTGGGCTGTTTTAGATACAACAAGAGAATAAGCACGTCCAACATGTTGCAGTCGGCTATAGACTAGGAAACTCCTGGTAAAAAGTATAGTCGATGACCTAGAATAAGATGAAGAAAGAGAAGATCCTGGAGAGTTTGAGTGGAAACGGTCTGACCGATGAGGGAATTCTCTCGTAAAAGAAAAAATCTGCTTGTAGATGATGTTACACAGCTCCGCATTTCATTCGTCAAAAGAACTCTACAACGGTATGTGAACTTGTTCGGGATATATTATTTCCGGAGCTTATTATTATTATTATTTCGTTATAAGTAGAGGTCTCAGGCAGGGAGATGCACTGTTGACCATTTTATTCAATCTCGCGCTTGAGAAAGTTACGAGACAAATGGTATGAATCCCAATGGTACGATTTTTAATCGTTCTATGCAATACCTAGCGTACACCGATGATGTTGTTCTAATAAGATGAACTGTGAAAGCGGTAGAAGATGGTTTTGAGCAACTTGAGAGGAGCGCTGCATCAGTGGGTCTTCGGATCAACTTCTACAAAACTAAATATTTGTTAGCATCCAGATATGACAATAGAATCTGTCGGTCACAAATCTGTTACAATAAATGGAAAAGCCATTGAAAATGTGAAAGCATTTAAGTACTTAGGAGCCATGGTCACGCACCAGAGGAACATGGCAAGGGAAATAAAAGTAAAATGGCAGCCGGCAGCAGATGCGTCTTCGCTCTAAGTTCAATCCTCAGGGCGAAGTCGCTTTCGAGGAAGCATAAGGTTAGGATCTACAAAACAATAATCCGTCCCGTGGTTATGTACGGATGTAAGTCTTGGGTTCTAAATGTATGTGAAGAGAATTTGCTTCGCATTTGGGAAAGGAAAATTTTGAGAAAAATTTTCGGTCCAAACTGCGTTAATGGGGTTTGGAAAATTAAAACTAATGCGGAGCTAAAACGTTTGTTCAATGCACCCGACATAGTATCCGAGATAAAGGGGAGGAGACTGGAATGGATCGGGTACCTTATAAGAATGGTCAGAGAGCGAATGGTCAAGTGATTATATGAAGATCGGCCCGAAGGAAGAAGAAAGTTGGGGAGGCCGAAAAGAGGGTGGCTGGATGATGTCGAAGATGATCTCAGAAAGTTGGGAGTAAGAAGATGAGAACGAAGGCACTGCATAGGGTAACTTGGGGAAAGATTATTTTGGAGGCCAAAGCCCTACATGGGCTGTTGTGCCAAAGAAAAAAAAAATATTTGTAAGTAGAGAGGGACCAAACCCTACGCTAACCAAAGCCCCACTGGGCCCATAAAGGTAGCACAAGAAAAACTTCATAGTGGGTTTAGAACAAATGGCCAAATCTGGGTCTTTCACCGCAGTCCGAACAAATCGGTCCATAACTTTCAAGCTAAGCTCTGCCACAGACATTGTGTTCTGACCAAATGTCCCGAACGTAATTTACTCAAAACCAAGCAATCTGTCATAAGATGGATGTGTGTTTCTTCCTCTGTCTCACAGAATTTACAAAAGAGGGTCATGTGCCTATTACGTAGAGATTCGTGAAAGATACAGCAACATCTCATAGCCCTGTCTGGACCCCCAATGAGCATCTCAGGCTGCCCACAACCTATTGTGCTTATCCATAGGGATGAATGCTGTAAAACTACCATGACTGAAAGTTTGACAAATGAAGAAAAAGAATAATCAGCACTTCCAATTTGAGACCAAGTATGTGGAAACATATAAATCGATAAGAATCTCAAAAGATATCCTCATGGATTCTAGGAAAAAGAAATTCACAATCATTCTGAGTTATCTCCACATTTGAGAAGACTGCTGAAAACCATTGTGGATATTGAAATTTGGGTTCAACAAGCCTTCTAAATGGCGCTTAATCCAGTACTTCCACTCCATCCCACTACAAGAGTTGTCATCTTCAAATGACATTTTATTATGGAACCTGGAGGCTTCCAACTGTCCTGTACTACTGATGTCCTACAAGGAAGTGCCATAAGTCCTCTGATTTACATACTATATCCTGCTGACTGTCATCCTTGGCAGCTATTTCACAAAAGGGCTAATTAATAATCAATTACTAATACATTGTTGATAATTTGTAAATGATTAATTAATAATTATAAGAACAAAAACTCTGATAAGAATCATAGAACGTTTTAATTATGATATTTGATGAGTTTCTAAAAAAAAATAAAAATAAAATAAATGAAGAAGTAAAAAAAATCTATACTATGCAATAAGGTAAAAGATGGGGAAGGAAAATCTATGCGAATATGATTACATTTTGGAAGGACCGGAAATTGTTGTTGAAAAGTGATTTAGGCGGGAAAGTGATCGAAGTGGTGACAAGGACCAATGGGCAAGGGAGACTATCCACAAAACAACTACTGAAAATGGATTTTACTAGTGAGTTTTAAACATGGCAACTTGTCGGAATTTCTAGAACATTGCATACAGTATTCAAAATCAGTGAACGAGACCAAATGGTGCAGGAAGAAGCAACAGCCCAGGGAATAGTTTCAGCGTGTATGAGTTTTGCGAACAAGGCGGAAAGGGAAACAGCATCGGCCGGACGGGAAATGGTAATTTAAACGGGAGAAGAGTAGTGTTGATTGTTGTGTGTGACTGTGTGGTGTTTTTGGAATGTGGGATAGGTGGCTGACTGGACGAAGAGAGGTGAAAGAGAGAGATTGCCAAACTAGTGGTGCTAGTATGGTGCTGTAAATAAAGGTTGCAATGTTTAGTTAGTTTGGTGGACATTGCATTTGCAAACTAGTGAGTGGTCCCTCCTAGACTGCTTTGTCAATTATGCAACACTATGCACCACTCACATCACTAACTGTATATGCAGGAACGTTCAGAGTCCTGCATTTTGCAACAACCATACATGAATAAATTAAAAGCTTCACTAAAACTACACTACCGCTGAAAAGTATTTGCCAGCCTACTTTAATTGAAAATTATTTATTTCCAGTTGATAAAAAAAATACGATTAAAGCATATAATTATATATTCATAAAAATAATTTATAATGGATGCACACCATCACAACAAAAATCTGAAGAATTAAACTGGTGATTCATGTCTGTGGCTCCCATTTGCTGTTATCCCCTCTACAAACTCGTAGCATTCTTTCTATTATTTTTTCTACTTTTTTACTGCAAATTTTTTCCCACTTCTCTAGTAAATTTCTCCAGAGATCTCACTGAGAAGTTGGAGCTGATTTTCTGGCGTTCCTGCCACAATGTCTCAATGTGTCTCAATTTATCCCACAAAAGTTCAATAGGAATGAGATCACGAGAGTGCTGAGACCAATCCTTTAGATTTATTATTACGATTTTGTTTGACACAAATCATAGAGTTTAATCATTTCTTTAAAATAATATAATCCAATTTTTTTCACATCAAAATGAAATATATTCTATCATACAATTTTATTTTTTGATCGCACATCAACAAACTTTATACAATTAACAGCATTGTATTAGATCAATGAATCTGTTTGGCCGAATTTTCACCAATCAGCTGTGGGAAATTTGTTAAATATATTTTCTCTTAATTAAGTGTTTATATTCGGGTGTGGGGGTGGAATAGTGTAAATTGTATTAGTGAAGTTTAGATATTATTTCCTAACAAAACACTATACATCTGCACACAAAATTTATGACTCCAAAAAATATGTTAAATGATTTGTATGGCTATTCTGTTGCGAATGTAATATAAAAGTTAATTTCTTTTTTTCCCCCGTAAATTATGTAGCGGAAAGTTGCCGAATTCTTACCCTCCGTTACCACGTACTGTTTTACGTTATTATTTTAAAAAGCTGACATCTAGCGGCATATTTTGACTTTAAATAAGACATTTTTCTTGTAGAAACAAATTTTTGTACAACAAGGTAATCATAATATGGGCTGTTTAATTTCACTTTAAAAATCAAGTAAATTGGATGTAACTTTCGAAAAACGATTCGATTATTTTATTTGCATTATAATCAAGTTTGGGATGATGTCTTATTTCATTTTTGGTTTTTCAAAAGTTTGTTGAAATTTATTTTCTAGATTAAATAATGATGACTTTAAAGTTTCTTAAACCAAACCACCAAACTAAACCGCACAGGTACTATTTAAGCGTCCAGCAAAATTCTTACAAATTTAAATCATTTCTTTTATAGAAAAAATATGACGAAAAGATTCACGGTCAGTGGAACGAAGATAATACGCGAAAAACTGATGAAGCTTATCGTAATAAATAATTCGACTTTAATGAATGTTATAGACGGTTCGTAATACCGAAACCTACATTCAGAAGACACCTTCAAGGCACCTTTAACGCCGATAAAAAAGAATGGCAATTTAATGACTTACCACAAGATGTTGACAACGAGCTGGTTAAACATAAAAAGAAGATTCAACGACTTTACAAAACCTTAACAAAAGAAGAATGGTCGCAAAGTTATTCTCAATAAAGCATCAACAAGTTCATCGGCAGACGTAATTATTACCATTAATGAAGAAGAATGATACTGCCTTTTGTGTAATGAAATCCGCTTAGAAAGTACGATTCAGTAGCTAGAAATAGCGCCTTTGGTGCAAGAATTCAGGGTTCGATTCCCATGAGAGCAAAGTCCATTGTTGACAGCATCGTGAGAAAAAGTGCGAAGCCCCAGTCGGTAGCGCACCTAGGTAGCGAAGCCCGAAACTATACGGTGATGGAATTGCCTGCTTACCACACCCCCCCCCCCCAATATAAATCGCCTTCTGGCATGCTTGGCTCTTCATGGGCTATTGTTACACCATAGATTTTTGTTAGAGATATTTTCCTTGATAACCTGCTTCACTTTGTGTTCATTGAACGATTTTGGGCCGTTCGCCCATCATCAGGATGTTTTGTTAATACAATGCACAGAATAAAATTTGTTCACTCATCTCAATAATGAATAAAAAACAAAAAAAAACTCAAAAAAGAAGCCATAAAGTTACAAGAAACGAGAAGAAAAAACTGATTGGTTAAGGTGGGCGTTATTAAAAGTAGGCTTGGTCCAATGTGTGATTCCAGCTTTCTCATTGGTTAGGCCATTAACCAATATTTCACACCTTTACTTCTTCACTGTGATTGGTCAGTTATTTATTGCTAATTATTTCTAAGTAAAAACAAGTTTAGAATTTTTTTCTGCCGTAGGTATTTTAAAAATTATCAAATTATGTAGTAAAAAAAAAAAAAAAAAATTACTTAAAAATATGTAATAGTCAAATCAGTTGTGACATAATATTTGTTTATTTTATTCATAAAGGACGAGGAAAAGAAATAGGCAGGCAAATATTTGGTAACTTTTTTTGGAAAGGAAGATTAAAAATAACTGTGCTGGTTGAGAACTCGGTGGTCCGCCATCCGCCATTTTCTAACTCATTCTGAGCGTTTATTATAAATGAACTAAATTGACTCGATAATCCCAAATAACTCAGTTAATAATGTATAATGGTCGAGAAAGTTAATACCATTGTTGTCTTTTAGTTCGTAATTAAAATGTAGACCAGAATGGAAAGAATTAAATGTGTCAAGAATTGTCAAAGTTTCACTAAAAATTCTTTTTCCACATCTTCAAGACCAACTTGTATAAGCCTTGATAAACACAGTAAAATCTGTCAAAACGTTGGCATAATTGATTGTTTCTTTCTTGACCCAAGTTAAGGCACTGTCTGCAGGAGATCAACCTTTACTGAATCAGCAGAAGCTTACAACATATGTATACTCTTACTTGTACAATTGTAGTTCAGTTGCTTATTCACTTCGTTACTTAGACATACAGTGTTAGCCAGTAGTTAATGTATTTGTTATAAAATAAATATTTTAAACAGGTTTTTACGGTCTATCACTCCATAACTGGCGCCCGAACAGGGACCGCGAATTCTTAAGTCTAGTAGTGCGACCAATTGTCTCACGTTATATAAAAAGGACTTTAAGCTCACACATCAGTTTCTCAATAGCGGCATCTTCACCTACAAGAAGACCAAGAACAACCTTCAGACTCTAGAAGAAAGTCAAACTAGCAAACCAACATCAACTCTCGAGAAGTGTAAGTAACTCATCTATCCTTAACCCATCCAAACTAGTTCTCCCCAAAGAAACCATCGCCGAAATGTCACAAATTAATTAATAAAATTTCTAAAGAAGATTATGATCATATAACTTATTTTGATGGAAATCCTTCTGATTAGCATATTTTTGTGAGATTGTCGAAAGTGCATACTCTACTGTCTGTGCGGAAAATATGGTTGAAAGAGACTATAACCGCAATATCCCCTTCGTAAAGATAAAAAGCAAATTACTAGGACCCGCAAGAAATCCTTTCTTAATATAGAACATTTACTAATTTTATTAAAATTGTTAAAAAAAGAGCTTTGCCGACTCCAAGAGCCTATGAAATACTTGAAGATGAAATTTTACAAACTGAAATATACTCTAGAGAGTCTCCCATTAATTTTGTAAATAGAATACAAGAACTACGTAATCTAGTTTAAATTAGGCTTTAATTAGATGGACTTTCAGTTGATGCATTAAAACAAATTATAACTCGCGTAGATAAAGAAATAATTTTTAGATATATAAATGCCTGCCCCCTACATTAAACAATCACATAATGATATTCAGTCCTGATATATTAGATGAGGTAAGAAGCATAATTTACAACAAATGTTCATCTATAGTAGCTAGTTTAAATTATCCACAAGGTCCCAAAACGCCCAATCCACCTTTCAGACAACAAAACCAGTTCAACCAACCCCAACTTTTGATAAACCGAATTCATACTACTCTGTTCCAAACGTCCAATTGAATCATGCTCCTAGCTACAACTACCAACAAAATTTTGAATTTATTCCTAGGACTACAGAACAAATACCACAAACTTCATTTTACAAACAACAGCAACAACCACAACAACAATGACCAAATTTTAGACAACCAATGAATCCAAACAATCCTAATCATCACTTTAATCGACCTAGACTACCTCCTGGCTTTAACTCGCAAGACACTGTGTCTATGCGAACGGTAGGCAAACCCAGATTTAAAGATTTTATTTCTCCTTATGAATTAACTTATTGCCAAAATTACGATAACCTGAAAATTATTATGAATAAAATAACATGTACGAAAGTAGACTTTCCCGACTAGAGAATAGTATAGACAAAATCACAGAAAAATTCGATCATTTTTTAGACGTTGGCCACGTGAGCCAAGGGATCCCCCGAATTCAACCTGAATTTAGTGAACAAATCCCTGCCTCACTTCGAAGACAAATTTGGCTTGAAATGGCTTATTGATACCGGATCGTCTGAAAATTATATAAACGCTAAAGTTGTCCCAATTGACGCAGTACTATCCAATGACCCGTTTATAAAGCCACACCTCTGGCAAAAAGAATGGAGAGAAATCCTGCACTTTCAATATTTATGATACTTTCAACATAAACTTAGAAACTAAATTTCATCTATTTCCGTTCTCCGACAAGTACGACATCCTATTGGGCCACAAAACCGTGCAAGCACTCAGCATGAGCATAGACCTAAATAATAATATCCTTTCCTACCCCCAAGGTATAATTCCCCTAAAATTTACACTTAATATTCCGGAAAATAACTCAAACGTAATAAAACTAGTGCAAGAAGTTAATTTTATAGAACTACCTATTAAGAATAAAGAACTAAAGTATGGTTTAATTAATAAAAATATAGTAATAAATGATAAAGTCATAATAAAAGAAGGTCTTTATAACATTATTAATAATAAAATCTAGTGCGAAGTCGAATCCAAGGAAGTAATGCCCATTTGCCCCGACATGGATATCGACGAACCTCAAGAAATTTGTACAAAAATACCCGACATAGTAATGACTATTGTCCCGAAATCTGGTGATTCTCTTTTAGGAGAGATAGCAAAAGAAATCCCTCTTTTTAATTCGGACTGAGCACCTGAATTCAGAAGAAAAAAATAAAATAATAAACTAAAAACTACCCTCAAATAATTAAACGAAAACATGACCGTCTAAGATATACCGATCTCTTAAAACCAAAATACTAACTACAGACGAAAAACCAGTATATACACGAAATAACAGATATCCTGAAATTTATCGAAAAGACTTACAAACTGAAATCTACAAATTACTTGAAAGCAAAATAATTCAACATTCGACTACCCCCTTTAATAGCCCGATTTCGGTTGTCCCTAAAAAAGCAAACGCCTCGGGTAAAAGGAAAATACGCATGGTGATAGACTACCGCAAACATAACAACAAGACAGTCGAAGACAATTTCCCTCTCCCTAACATTGAGGACTTATTTGGCAAAATAGCACGTGCGACATACTTTTCAGCAATCTACTTGGCATCAGGGTTCCACCAAATTGAAATGGACGCTGAATCAATCTCAAAGAGAGCATTCTCACAGAAAACGGATATTACGAATTCTTATGCTGCCTTTCGGACTCAAAAATGCCCTCAAACGTTCCAGAGAGCAATGAACTCTATTTTCTCCAGAATCCCTAATGTACTAGTATACATGGACGGCCTTATTATATTCTCAGATAGCTTAAACGAACATATAAAACACCTTAAGACTGTTTTTGACAATCTTAAACAACATAATTTACAACATAACTTAATCAACTCGATAAGGCAGAATTTTCAAAAGACATCTTCTTTTTTTAGGACTCATCATCTCCGACAAAGTATTCAACTTAACCCAGCAAAACTAGAAGCTATCGCCAAATTCCCACTTCCCAAAACATAAAAACAAATTAAACAATTTCTTGGCCAACAGGCCAATCTTGGTCATCAGCATACCTAACTCTGACCTAAATCATGGACCTGGAATTATTGCTATTACACTTAATAAGGCTCATGTCATAGATAAATACTACACTTTTATTCATGTTGCTGACGTAGAAATACTAGACACAGAACTAGATAAGACCTTTAACATTATCAGCACTACATACCAACTCAACAAAACTAACCAGATAAAATCACTCTTTAAATACTACTACTGACACCTCCGTAACAAATTAGATCATCTAACCATCAATAAATCTAGAACCAAACGCGGACTCATTAACGGCTTAGGCAAAGCCATATCCTGGCTAACCGGAAATATGGACAGTGACGACAAGGAACGATGTGATAAAGTCATAAATTCTATTAAACATAACAGTTTTCACCTTGAAAACAACTTGAAAAATCAAATGGCATTAAACAAAGGTGATAGAAGAATTCAATCACGACATCCAAACTATCCAAACAAACAATGAAAAGATGAGACAATTTTTCTCTAATCCAATAGTGAATTATGGAATGGATATAGAATTTTGTAGACCGAATACTATCCATTCTAGCATCTTAATTCTCAAGGGTCTTGAATCTCTACAAAAAATTCATAAGGTAACGTTCATAACATCCGATTTAGAAGCACTTTAGCAATTAAGCAAAGTACATTGTTCTTTGCTGGAAAACTGGAACATATACTATTTTATTAGCATCTCATTAAAAACCTTTCCTCTTGAGACATAATTCCTTCTTTCCTATCCCATAGAGAAAAACAACTACCTTATGACAATTCATGTGGATCCACCCTTAATCCTGAAAATTAAAGATGAGTTATTTACAACTACCTGTGAGGAAATCAATGGTGGCTATCTATATACTGCCACAACAAAACGAATGTTAGAAATGACTGTATGCTTCAAATTATTACAAATATCGATCTTTTAGCGAGTAAGACTGTACGTACGTCAAGTGCATCCTTTATTAAGTATATTCCTTTTGTAGATTATTATTTAAACCAATAGAATTATAGAAAACAAAGATAACAATGACACTGTATTCCTTACCAATACAAGCTTATAAAATTAACTGAAGATGAAACCCTACTAGATAATAAAGCTATTCACATATATAAAGACTCTAAAGGCATATTAACAAACACCCAAGTGTTTACACATACCAGCATAAATGTATGTTTTGAAGATTTACATAAAATTAACTTAAAAATGGAAGCTCTAGAACTTTTAGAAGAGCTCCCTACTAATTCTGTATATATCTATTATTATGTTGCGATTCTAATAGTTCTGTTGTTGTTGTTGTCTCTCTTGTACTTCTGCTGTGTCCATAGAAAGTAGGCAAATCCACAATTGAGCACAACAAATGGAGTCCAACCACAACCTTCGCCTCAACAGCCATCACCAGACTCATTCGTTCAGCCATACGCACTCGTTCTCACCCTGGACTTTCTTGCCAATTGTCGCAGGAGCTCCAAACTTGAGGAGGAAAGAGTTATGGCACTGTCTGCAGGAGATCAACCTTTACTGACTCAGCAGAAGCTTGCAACATATATATATATATATTGCTACTTGTACAATTGTAGTTCAGTAGCTTATTCACTTTGTTACTTAGACATACAGTGTTAGCCAGTAGTTAATGTATCTGTTATAAAATAAATATTTTAAAAAGGTTTTTACGGTCTATCACTCCATAACTCCGATCCTCACCAAATTTCTTCATTACATAATATCATCAACGGTCAACAAATACTTTTATATTTTCGAACAACCAGTGAGCATTAACAATGAAACTGCCTTTATATAAATTACTTTAAAAACTAATTTGATAAATAAGTTGATGAATTGTGAAGCGAAGTGGTATACTGTCTCTCTCTCTCCTTTTGAGGTGGGAGCAAAGTTTATGAACTGTTTATTATCCCCACTTCAACTGCACTTTGAAAAAAAAACGAAAACAACCAATAATTGACGAAAAAAAAGAGAAGAAAAACTACAGTCGTTTAAGTCCGTAAATAGTCCCACAATCAACCAAGTTAATGGTTTATAATGTTGAGATCATGTCCCGCCAAAACTCACCCCCACTAAACTCCATTATGTTTTTTTCTTTTACCATCACGAATCTAACCTCATCCAACTAAAATGACCTTTATGGAAACGGATGACATTAACCATTACTAAAATTATGATTTTTTTTATTGTGTATGTATATACATGTTTTTATCTTTAAATCTTTCCCATTATTAAATTGTACTTGCTTATTCTTTTTCATATTTCTGCGCAAGCTCTGTAAGTTAAGACGTGTTTTTTAATTCTTCCATATAACCTCTCACTGTTAAGGTTAAGTTATAATCTTGATTATAAAGACCTGTGATCTATGTTTCTTTTTCCTTTTACTTTAAACACAGCCATTTGTAAAGTATTACTTTTTTTTTAAAGTTTCATAGTCGTATTGTTTTCCTTTTGTGAACTTTGAATTTTATCGTGAGAACTTCGTGAACATTTTATATTTCTTTTCATTTTTATTTATTTATTTATTTTTATAAACGATGAGAGTTCCATGAAGAAAGTGTTCATTACATGAATACCTCATGGTAACAGGTGTTTAATTTCATACTATGCGTTTTCGTTATTGAGTGATTTTGTTCAAACAGACACACGTATTTGCCAATATACATATATAATACAACAATGAAGATATTATTCCACTAAAATTAGTGAAAAAGTTGTATTTTTAATTTCTTATGAGCAAAAGTGATTATTTTCTAGAGATTAGAAGTAATAGTGTTTTTGCGTGGTACAGTGAACTGCGCCCAAAGGGATCACTTCTGCCACCCCACTGGTGCTAACGGTGAAACTACTCATCTACTACAGTACCTCTTCCATATTAGATCTCTGAGAAATCTCAGGATCTGGGAAGGTTCTAGGAAGGATATATCTTCCTCCAACACCTTGTAAACTAGCCAGGCTTCCAAATCTTTTTTGGAGATAGCATCGCAGTCCGTTAGGAGGTGTATTGGAGACTCCTCCATCTCTCCACAAAATTTACAGGTGCTATCGTATTCTAGGCCTAGCTTCTTAAGGTGCCCCCTGAGTCTGCAATGCCTCGTGAGGAATCTATTCTGGTTATAACTATCCGGGCAGATCTTTAGCTTGCTTGAGAATTTTCGATTAGAGAGATAAAGTAATTACAGAGTTAAATAAAACCAATTAGAATTAAATAAAAACAATTATAAGATTGTGATAAAATTACAAAAATCATATTAAAATAAAAAAACAGTGGTTAATTAAAAAAATAATAAAATATTCGATAACCTAATATAATTTTGCTTAAGATTAAGCTAATGTTCTAAACTATATTATTATGATTGTGGTGTTAGTGGGAATAAATCACATTCCGATCGTAATAAAAACGTGCAACTTATTTGCAAGACTTGTATCATTTATTTGAACGAGAACATTTCTTGCTTCTCAAAGAGTCGACGCCCCGTTGAACACTCCATTGAACACTCTACTTCTCGACCTATAGGCAGTTTATCTTGGACAAACCTCCACTGTTCTGAAACAATCCTCCACGCCGTCCGAACCAGGATATCGCGTAAATCACCCACTGCACATCTGAACTTGTCCCGAAATCCCACTTCTGACAACACTGTTACATCTATGAGGCTAGCGGGAAATCATTACATTTCGCTTTTAATAAAAATATGCAACTATATCTGCAAGACATAAGTGGGAGTGACAGAAGAGGGATCTAGGGCCGAGTTCTGGTGTTTCACGGATGCTATACGTGATAATCTGGTTTGAAAGCTTGGAGGATGGCGGTTAGGTTTGTTATAGAACAATGGAGGTTTTGTCCAAGATCTACTACTGTCTATAGGTGAAACAGAGGAGTGTTCAAATGGTTGGTGTTGCACAAATAGTTGCACATTTTTATTACGAACGAGGAGCGATTAATTCCCCCACCGCTCCACAACTATAACCATATTTCGATAACCCCCTTTTTTCAATGGGCAACATTCTCTTAACGGTACCATACAACATTTCTTACCAATTTTTATATCCTTTGTTTTTTCTCTCTCTCTCTCTTATTATTTTATTCACAACTTTGTATAACATGCAAATCTGATGACTATATAAGTTCAAATAACCCTGTAAGGCGGATATACATATTTACAAGTCATCCTCGTAGGGAGGAAGTGGACTAGCCACTTCTTCAGGGATCTTGTGGCGTCCCTGAGGAAATATCCCAGCCTGGCAACACGAACAACACTTACACTGGCATCTCCGCAACACTCACACAGTATACATAAGATTTGCAAAACTAGTTGAGGACTACAACTTCTTAGAGCATATCCACTGGTGAATTCTCGTTCATCACCAGTACACATTCGTTCTCACTTATAGGTTCTATATCTTACAAATGACTACGTTTTATGTAAAAATACTGGCATACAAAAGGAGCCAAAATAGATCTTTTTGTAAGGGATTTGGTTTCATAATTGCTCCCCTATACAACTAAATCTAAGCAGAATATAGGGTAAATGTGTCACATATTAAGTGACCATAGCAACCAATATTGATAGAGAGAGACCATTCGCTAAACCTTTTTTTTCTCACTCAGAATTTACCAACACATCTGTTTCCGGTGAAGACGCAAAAATTTAACATATTCACTACCGATAATTACTAGAATTATAGGATTAAGGGAAAGTAAAAATCAAAAACAAATCTATTAACAGATATGATAAGCGATCAAAAAATTGTCTCCACAAATAAAGTGAATGATTCCCACAGTAGTATTGTGTGGGAAGTGGAGATTCCTAGTTTCAATATTCCCCCTCTTTAGTTTATCATCAGGAAATAGAGGGCGCCTCAATTTTCACAATGTGACAATTTTCCAATTCACTGACAGATGTTTATAATCTCTTGTAGTGGTGAATGGGTTATGGGTTTGAGCAGAAGGGTGCGAGCTACTTCTCTACATCCACTTTCTACTCCTGAGAGGCGTTACTGTGTGTGAAACAGTAACTGGCCTTCTCTCCCGCCTCCGTAGGTTTGTATGTTCTCCCCCTAAGTTTCTACCAGCCACACGCTTGACCTACACTAAATAGAACTTTTTAAAAAAAAAAATAATAATACATCTCATATATATTGACAGATCTCTCTCTGTTTTGTTGTTGCCGTGAGTTCTCCCTAGAGGGCAGCACTATTGTAGGGCTCATACTAAAACCAAACACACTCACACACACACACATATGGACATACAAGAACAACCTAACAGAACAATTGAACAATATGATAGACAAACAATTTACTTTTCATTCTTTTTCTTTCTCTCTCTAGCCCGACTTTATCACTCTCTCTCCTTCTTTTTGTGTCGCACTTCACTTGTAACATTGGTTGGTGACCCTTGTAGAACAGTAGCTCACTCTACCGCACCCTAATCTAACTTTAGATAACAAGTGTTTTATTATTTACCCGGTCAGATCTGTTAAAAAAATTACTTTATTCCCCCCCCCCCGTCCAAAATTGACGCTGTCTAAATCTTTTTTGTTCTTCTCTTTTTTACTTTTTTTTTTTTTCTTCTAATTTTCCAATTATTGACTGAGATTTCAGCTAATCGATTATAATGGATATCTGAATTAGAGAATCCTCGATCGATCCTTCCTTTTGTAAATATTATTACTGCCTTGTAAGAAGAAGAATCGTGACAAAATTTTCGAAATCTGGTTTTCATTTAATAAAAACATATTTTGAGGTCCCCTAAATATGAAAAAAATGTTTTCAGCGAATATTCTATATCTATGTGTGTTTGAACATATATTATCTCAAAAACGAAAAATTACAGGAAGCTCAGATTTGTTATTCCGTTATTGAGTGCCACAACTGCAAAAGAGACGAATATTTCGGGCACAATCCATCAACCAAAAATGGAGGAATTTTCCCGGTTTTTGTTATATTTTTGCGATTTTCTAAGGCTCCATTTTTTTTTCGAACTCAAATATATTTTGTTATATGGAAACGCAAATTTGACACGATCATTTTTGTAATATGTATCATAACCCCCATTAATGATTACAAATTAGTAAATGAATAAATTAGAACATTTTTCTGAAGATATATAAAACAAAAAACTGAAATTACAGTTTAGTACCTTCACTTGAGGACATCAAGCCTATCATTATCCAAAATATCATAGCTCATAACAGAACACAATAAAAACAATCCAAGAAATGTCAGTCGTCAGAATATTGATACCTGAGTTAATATATCTACTTAGTGACTCCCCCCCCCTCACCGGTCAATACTCTATAATATGTCATTCCTGTATGAAGTCCCGATAAGTATCACCCTTATCTTTCTCGTTCTATGTCCAGCAATCACTACTTTTAGCACTTAACTACTAATCAAAAATAAAATGCCGTCCTTGATCACTAAATGTTTCTATTCTTTCTTTTTCCTTCTTTAATATAATCATCCATTTCTCTTTCATCATTATCTTTATAAAACTCATAATTATACTTTCCATTTCCACATTCTCTCTCTGCAGTAAGAGAAAGTCTTGGAGCGTATCAAATTTTCAAAATTGAGTTTTTATCGTCAAAACAAGAGATCGCTACATTTCGAAAAAAAACACGACTTTCTCTTACCGCAATTATCACAGCTGTCATATTTTCTTTATACTTCGAAACTTTCAAATAAAAGTAATGAGGTGATGGATGAGATTCGAGAAACTGGTCAGAACCACAAAATCGTAGATATTATCTAGCATTGCAGACCTAACTAAATATTCATCAAAAGTGATAATACAAAATTCATTCAATTTAGTATTACGTATTCCTTCGTTTTCATTTTTGGTTTACCGATTTTTTTCATATTTGAAATTCTAGCAAAGCTTTTTTAATATTTAAAGTTTAGAGAAAAGCTTAAGGTTGCTCTTTCCCCCAGACCCCTCCCAAAAAAATTTTTCCTGGGAAAACTGTTCTTATGGTTCCTTGGAATCATTTTCTAGGAAATTATGTATAAAAAGATGAAAATAAAATGTCATCAAATTCGCAATTCAAATTATTTTGTCTGAAATTTTCTTGTTTAATGCTGTATTGGTTCCAAAATGGAATTCAAGTTTGAAGCACCAAGACTTTTGGTTTATAAGATATTTTTGTTTAGCACATACTCAAACACACACACAAGCATATTTACTGCTAAAAAGACCGGAAGAAAAACAGGCGGACACAGGCAAGGTTTGACGAACTTTATAAAAGTTTCTAGTGGGTCATGAATCTACAGTTACATATTTGACGATGGATTTCCAGATTTCTATTTTATATTAGCACTATAGACCTCCAAGGGTAGGTAGATGCATTTAGGCTTCAAAAACCTATACATCACCGAAATAATTCATTCATCAGCACTAATGAATCAAGTGTACTAGAACGATTTCGGCCATCTCAGCTACAACTGGAACAACAGAGTTAGAAAGAAGAAAATAAGTAAGAAATGATTAAAAAATTCCAAATCACAGTCTATGATTAAATAACACAACCGCAGGGAAGGATCTGCGGTGAAAAATTGGGGGACTCTGTCTCTCTCTCGGGAAATGATTGTGATATCACCACAGTGCAGCTAACGCTCCTAAGAATTAAAAAAAAAAAGAAGAAAATCAGCCTAGGATTAGGAAAGAAACGTGATGACCAATCCATAACACATGGAGTGAAGTCAGGCTTAATGTTGAGAGATATTGTAATGGGATCCGAAGAGCGAAGAGAGGCACAGAATTGACAGTGGAGACTCTGTATATATACAGCCGCGCTTGTCCTACAAGGTTTTTACAACAATTTACGACCATATAACAACGAGTCATTGTGGAAAATTTCCACAAAGTGGATCTGCTCCTAGCTCGTATTGTTGTAATCTTATCTAAGGAGGCAGACCCATTCCATCGGAACAGTTGTCTTTCTTAGCTCATACTTTCTGCTTCTCTCCCCCCAAAAAAACAGTGTGCGTAAGAATCACGGGCCCACCAAGGTGATTGGACATGGTATGTCTGCAATCATGTACCACCTTTCTACCCAATGGTTTAGATAGTGTGCCTTACCTTAGGTGCCATTTCTTCATGGTGTCACAACCAATTTAGGTTAGTAGTATTTGCCGTTGACTTGTAGATTCTTCCAGAGCCATCTTCCTCTTCTCTCGTAAAGTTGGAATAAAATATTATAGGGGAAAAAAGTTAAGGAATTATATTTAATATCTCCAAGCCACGCTTGCAAATCAAGTGATATCTTATAATCAATAAAGAAACTTCTGTTACGAAATTTTTGGGCCTATCGAAGGGATTAAACATTGGGACAGAAAAGTAGAGACGAGTTGTTCTCCAGTCCACATCATAGTCCTTAAGTCACTTCTTACAACTTCTCCTGAAGAGATCTTCCCACAGTTAATTTGAAATAACAAAAAGACTTTTGATCTTAACATTACAAACAAAGAACCCTCGACAAAATCCCTAGAGAGAATTTTTAGTTTTTTTCTCAGTGATGCATTTTTTTTGGATATTTTCTATCAATAAAGGAAGAACAAAATCAGCTGGTGCTTAATTTAGGAAAATATTTCAAGTAAATAAACGATAATATAATATAGCCAAAATTGAGAAATATCGTGACATAAATGTCTGTTTTGTAAGATAATGACAGTGTTGACTCTATGATTGATATCTGTCGTGACAAATAAAGAGAAATAAAAGTAAAAATAAAATCCCTTCACTTATCACATTGATTGCATAGTAAATATGAAATGTTCTCTGGTTCCACCTCCCACAGTATACAAATAATAATATGTCTGCAATCAGTGTTGTCTCTTTATTATTATACCCTTCAGAAGAGAGAAAATAAAAATTCCCTTTAAAATATCGTATGTGGAATTTATATATTTAATTTTTATGTTTCACCAGCTTTCTTATGCTATAGACAACACTTCACATTGTTATACTAAATTTTTTTATTTACTGCACACACAATGGCCTGATTGAACTACAGTGGAGACCGGCTGGGTTAAGAGGGTTTTCTCAAAACATAAATAAATAATAAGCTGCTGTCAAGAAATTAAATAGAAGAAAAATATAACAATTAAAAATAAATAAAAAGGAGAAAAGAAGCCCTACGGCCTATGAATAATCCAAGAGAGCGAACGGCATTCCTAGGTTATAGATTGCGATAGATTGAAGGAATATGGATGGATTGCGATAAATTGAAGGTGATTTTTTTTGGAATTTAGTTATATTCAGTTTAATTTTCCATTATTTTTTTAACCAATATATTTCTAACGAAATGGGATAGGTTTACAGATTTCTGTAAGTTATTACTGGGTTACGATTAGGAGAGAGAAATAATACTGCTGTGTCGTCTAGGTGAGCAGAATAATTTTTGGATGGAGCTAAGTAGATATACGGTTTACAGGATAGGACCAAGAATATTATCTTGCGCTAACCCCCCTTCTGGGGCTAAATTGTTTTGAAATATTTTTCGACTGATCTCAGTAATATTTGATTTATATATTCCACTTTATATAGTTTTTAACAATATCGCATAGGTAGATAGATGAGTAATGGAGCGTCACATATTTCCAACTTAGGAATCTTTTCCGGATGGCTTTCACAGGTTTCCTTAACGAATCATTCTCTACACTCCTTCCAAAAGATGTTCATGGCTAGTGTTGAGTCAAAGGTATTTCGAAACAATTCTTTTCCTTTTTAACCTTTAAAATATTAAGGAATCGACTAGGTGGGGTGGGGGGATTAGCAGTATTGTTCAAAACTTGAAGGGAAGAGTATATCTTCTATTGGCCAGAGTGGTTTAACATTTCCAATCTATAGTCAGAATCTTTTGATCTTCGATGTTTTTTGACCCATCGTACATACACGGAAAGAAGAGAGGTGGAATTATGATGGGTTATTTTTCTCTCTTAGAAGAAAGTTGTGATTTCCTCACAGTCCAACACCCCAATAAATAATTCCCAGGTGGGAAATTTATGATTCCATTGAAGGAAATGGGCATTGGAGTAGAAAAGAATAGGCTGGATCCCTCGGGGAGAGTAGCCTTGTAAGTCGTGTCTTATCATATCTTGAACGGAAGCAGGTCTATTCTGTAGAAGTCTTTTCCCTTCTATAAATACTATAAAATTATAATTACATATAAATAGATTAAATTTGCTTTTGAATAACCAACTTGTTTATGGCCTCCAAAAACTGTTTTCAATATTACAATTTCCATACGTTTCGCGATAGAGAGCGTATCATTATCAAAGGTACACATTTTTTATACGTTCTATCTGCAATATGAAAAATTAGCACAAATAAAGTTCGATATATTGAATGTTACATTATATATTAATAATTTTAATGCATTAAAGATAAATTACTTTAAATTTTCGTTTCCAAACAACATAAGAAGCCAAAAATTATGGTGGGAACCATTAAATTCAATTTTAAATAATATTAATCACTAAATTATAATTTGAATACATACACACACACACATATATATATATATATATATATATATATAAAACACAAATATCAACCTGTGAAATTATGGTACAATAATATTCTTTATTCCATGAATAATTGTCAAATATTAATAATTGCACAAATTTTGTTATTAAATTAGGTGAAAAACAAAAAACACTTTTTTCTTCAATATTGACCGACTTGAACATTCATTTTCAATAACCAAATATTAGGATTCAACTAATGTGCAGGAAGACTAAATCATCGGCAAACACAAGATCGATGTGACAAGTGTACTGGCTGAAGCTTCCAGTGTCCAAGATGCATTGCCCTGGTTCGTTCTTTGCAGCTTTGCATTATGTCGTCCATCAGCAATATAAACAGCAACGGACTTAGTATGATTCCTTGACTAACTCCCATAGTGGTAAAGAATTATAAAGATCGCATATTTGAGGTTTAATATAATCCTTAATATAAGCAATGCTTTCACAATTTGGCGAATTGTTTCTTCCTTTTGGACATTCAAATTGTAATTTAATATTAATGTTTTTTTTAAATTGAATTACGAGTTATCGTATAATCGTATAATAGTTTTAGAAGAAAAAACCTCTACAGGTTCGGGATTTAGAAATAGTTCTGCTTCCGTCCAGTATAATCAAAACCTAATCTCTATCCTAAGCTGCTAGGTATTATTTACGGTTCAATCATCTACATTATTATGGGTACGATTAAATTCAATGCTAAAATTTCAAATTCAGAAATGAAAAAAATTGGCGAACTTTCTCGGAGTGGGGCTTTATTGATTTTTTTTTTTTTAAGTTTCACTTGTGGACCCATCTTTCGTTTTTGAACTGCAATAATTAAGAGGGGGGGAAATTCGAAAAATAGACACCTTTGAATGTGTTTTATTTATGGGATTTGAATAGAAGATAGATCACCTGATAATCAACTATATCTGGCTATTTTAATTAAATACATTACATTAACAGATGTTTCTTTTCTAAAAAATAAAAGCATATGAAGAACGTGATTTGGTTAAAAAACGAGAGAGTAGAGGGGCAGAGACCAAAAAAAGAGAGAGAAGAGAAAGACAAAGACCTAGATATTGGGAGAGTATAATGTAAAATGATCACGTATTTTATCTTAAAATGAACTATTGCTTGGAATAGTGCGGCCATTATGTAAAAGGCTATAATATAATGATGGTGGTTGGAACAACAGTGATGTTCAAGAGAGAGCCGTTTATCTGGTGTGATGGGGCGGTGGCGAGGGGGGGCGGGCAGGACGACCAGCTGGTTCTTCTTCTCTTCATCGTAGAGGATGTAACACAACAAAGAGAATAAGAAAAGAACTAAAGACTGTAACTAAACCTCTAAGAGATATAAAGTGAACGTATATCGGCCGTATAAAACTGCTTTTACAATATAGGAGTACTTCTCAGTTACAATTGCTTACTATATACCACGTATATGTAATATAGAAGGCACTTGATAATTTTTTTGTTTTGTTTTTTGTTTTAACTAATCACAATAATAATGGAATCAAAAAATAGTTGGTACACAGTTTTGATATCTTCTCTTGCATGTTGAACGAGTGGGGCATTCTTTGGGAAAGGCAAATCGTCCAAAAAAAAAAAAAAGCCAAAATAATACCTCTCTAGAGCTATTACCTATCCATTATTATTATTATTGTTTTGAATGCTATACAGAATCGATTAATGGTTAAATCGTGACTATATCGATTTATAATGGGCTATTTTGTGCAGGTTAGAAGTGGGAGAACAGTATTAGGCGAAGGGGAAAGGGTGTATAGTCTTTTATTGTGACTATTATCGTATTTTTTTTTTTATTACTTTTTCCAGAGAGATGAAACGATTCTTATATATCGTATATATCTATACATTTATATATTATTTTTAGTATCCATTTTTTAATGATTGATTATTCTTGTTGCTGGTCTGTAGTGGGGGGAGAGAAGAAGGGCGCTGAAATCGTGAAGGCACTTCACCCCTTCCATCTCACAAATAACTCTGCTCACTTAAAAACATTTCAACCTATTTGTGGATATATTCTACTATACACTCTATTATTCATACGACCAGATGATTTGATAAATATCATTGTCTTCGTATAATAGGAATTTCATTTCAATTCTATGGAGGAGTTTTCATTGAAAGGAGTTTCTCAGCGTACGGAAAATATGTTTTTAGCAAACAATCTGTGTGTGGGTGCGAGAACAAAATCTGTGTGTGGGTGCGAGAACAAAATATCTGAATAATGAAGAATGTCAAAAAGCTCAAGCTTGATCGGATATTGTTGATCGTTTAGGGTCAGGTTTCCTAATACATAAATCATGCGGAATCCGAAGGGAGGCGATCACCTTCAAGTACCAAAAAAAGCTAAAAATAAATGCCAAAGACATCAAGCTGAAAGTTAGAAAAGGATAGCACCCGGCAATCGATTATACCTTGTCAGACAAGCTCCTTCGACAAAATTGAGCACAGATATGTTGGCATGCAGCCCAATAGAGAGAATGATATTGGGCTGAAAGGTAACGTTTGCTTGAGGAACAATATGGTCCAAATTAAAGAGCGGTTCGCTTTTAGGTAAGGAGAAGGTGTTTGTTGTGATGGTTGGTTCCGCAGAGCTGAAAAGCATCAGAGACATTTTCCGTGGTAGCCTGCTTCATTTTGTGATCATCAGATGACCACAAAATGAAGCAAGCTACCGCGGAAAATGTCTCTGATAAGGAGAAGGTACTCTGGTTGAAAGAGACTCCTGAAACTTTATCTGAAAACTACGTCTTTGTAAAATTTGCTGGTTATGTGACGGCAACTAAGTGAAGTTTCCATGTTAGTCTGAATAAGACTTCTATTTGGACTGCTGTTCGAAGACCGACTTGTCATCTATTTAGATGTGACGCGCGAAGGGGTCTAATCACTCCTTCCCTAAAACTATCTTTAGGCTAATAATGTAATAGATTGCTATGACATTGCCGTGACATTTCTAGACGTCCTTAAAGGCAACCATATCATAAGGCGCCGCCCATAAGCTACGCGTCACAAGAGATGTGAAATGTATCCCTACGTCAAATTCTAACCATGGCTCAGAGCGATCAATCTTCTTCTTCTTCACCACAACTACCCGAAGGTGTAGAGGTTTGACAAAAATTTCGCCACTGATCTCTATTTAGCGACAAGCTTCTGGCGCTGTCTCTGGCCGCAATTATCTTCATCACATTGTCCTCCCAGGTCCATCTCCTTCTTCCTCTCGGTCTTTTACCCGTAAGTTTTACTTCAAGAGCTTTTCGGGGTATCTTGCTTTCCTCCTATCTGCGCACGTACTTCATTCAATCATATTCCTCATTCTCATTATCATCTATCAGTTCTATTTCTGTATCTACATTTCTTCCCCTTTCTGCCTACTTCTCTCCTGACAATAACTCCTGAAAGTACTGTTTCCATCTATTATTCTGAAAGTATCTGTTTCCAGACTATGGTAATGGTCTCTTATGATTTTACCATCCTCCCCTTCTAGAAATTTGATTGGGCATTCTCCCTGCTTTCGCATATTTTTTAGCACTTTGCTTAAAAGTGCGTGGTTAGACTTCGAGCTCTTCTCCATAAAATCTCCGAATTCTTTCCAAGTCTTTTTCTTGGTGGTCCTCTTCGTTGGAAAAACTAAGGAGACAGGTAAGGGGCTCATACAGGAAGGCTGTCCTTGCTGATTCTTCGGAATCATGGGATAGTTATAACAGTATTAAAAGAGCATATAAATATGCTCTGAGGAGAGCCAAGAGGAATTCCTGGAGATCCTTTTGTGAGGATATAAATTCGTTCCAGGAATCATCTAGATTGGTACGGATTCTTAGTAAGGATAGGGACAGTCAGTTAGGTACCCTACGATACCTGATGGTTCCTTTACAGGGGGGGAAGAGGAGACACTGCAGCTTTTGCTTGATACTCACTTCCCGGATAATATTGGTTTGAATGCTGCTTCGTCTTTGGTGTGTGGAAGGAGATGGAACCTTGAAGATGTATCCACCTTAGATGGGGTAGTTACACAGGATAGAGTCAGGTGGGCAGTACAAAGTTTCTCACCTTTCAAGTCACCTGGACCGACGGGATTTATCCTTGTCTGTTGCAAAAGGGTGGGGACGTGCTGACGAAGGTATTGTTAAGATTGTTTAAAGGATGTTTGATGTTTGGTTATGTACCAACATTATGGAGAGAAGTAAGGGTAGTCTTTATTCCCAAGCCGGGAAGAAATGACTACTCTGACCCCAAGGCATTTAGACCCATTAGTCTTATGTCTTTCTTCTTGAAAACTTTGGAAAGGTTGGTGGATAGGTATATTACTGATGGCCCATTAAGGGATCATCCACTCCATCCTAACCAACATGCTTATATTGTGGGTAAGTCGACAGAGACTGCATTACATTGTCTCGTCGGAAGGATAGAATCTGCTTTGGAAATAAAAGAATATGCCCTAGGGTGTTTCTTTGATGTTGAGGGGGCATTTGACAGAGTATCGTTTGATGCTCTCGAAGATGCCTTGGTTCGAAAAGGTATACATCCTGTCTTAATCAATTGGATAGGTGTCTATCTTAGGAGTAGGGTTATACAGGCATCCCTTGGCGGGCGCACCGTGATAGTAAAAGCGGGGAGAGGGTGCCCTCAAGGGGGTTGTCTCTCACCAAAGTTGTGGTGCGTCGTCATGGATGACCTTTTGGTTAGGCTGAACTCATCGGGATTTTATGTGCAAGCATATGCCGATGATGGTGTCATTTTATTGTTAGGGCGCTGTTTGTCCACTATTTCGGACCTAATGCAAAGCGCCCTTAATATGGTATATTGTTGGGCACAGGATAAGGGTCTTTCTATTAATCCTATGAAGACCCAGGCAATTCTATTCACTCATAGAAGGAAGATAGTAGGTTTTACACCTCCTAGGTTGTTAGGTACTTCCATACAGGTTAGCAAATCAGTGAAGTTCCTTGGAGTAGTTCTCGACGTAAATTGAACTGGTCGGCACATGTTAAGACACAACATCAAAAGGCGATAATCTCCTTTTGGCATTGTCGAAGAGTTGTAGGTAAGAACTGGGGAATCACTCCCAAGATGATGTTCTGGATTTATTGTATGGTCATTAAACCTAGATTGGTATATGCGGCTTTGGTGTGGTGGCGTCGCATTGAAACACGATCTGCTAGGCAGCTGTTGGAAGAAGTCCAACGCTTGGCTTGTCTGGCGGTGACTGGAGCGTTTCGGACGACACCGACCGCATCTATGGAGACTTTGTTAGGGATTCCACCTCTCTTTGTGGAGGTGAAAAACCAGGCAATGAAAGCCTGTTATATAGAATTAAACAGGCAGGTTTTTGGCAGGGTAAGCGATATGGTCATTCTACCATTTATCGTGAGATGCTTTTAAGGATTCCCATTACAGGTTTCCCTTCTGATAGGAATTTGAAGACTTTTGTCTTTGGTCATTCCTACAGGGTTAGGTTGCCTTCTAGGGAAGATTGGTTAATCCTGGGTCCGTCTGGTGTGATTCCTGAGAATTATCTCCGATGCTACACGGACGGTTCCAGGATGGATGGTAGGTCTGGGGCTGCCGTCTATTTTGAGACGGGAGATCATTTGGTAGCGCCTCTTGGTGAGTGGGCCACCGTTTTCCAGGCTGAGGTTTATGCAATTCTTTGCTGTATTTTGGATGAGAGGGTGCGTAACACTAATTAAAAGGTGTTTGTATCTGCTCGGACAGCCAGGCTGCGTTGAAGGCGCTTAATTCATGTGTCTTCACCTCCAGATTGGTGTTGGAATGTTCTAGAAGACTGGAAGATCTTTCTTTATTAAAGGATGTGCTTCTGGTCTGGGTTCCAGGTCATATGGGAATTTTTGGGAATGAGGAGGTGGATAGGTTTGCCAAATTAGGTGCCTCTCTCCCTTTCATTGGTCCAGAGCCTGCTGTTGGTGTGTCTTCTGACACATGTTTGTCGGGCTTTCAGACGTGGATGACCTCACAGCACTCATCCTATGGATGAGTGCAGTGGGTTGTCGGCAGTCTAAAATGCTCATTGGGGGCCCGGACGGAGCTTTGAGCAGTGGGGTCCGATGTCTTTCACGGACCTCCCTCAGGTATCTGGTTGGATTCCTCACTGGGCATTATGGTTTAAGGAGACATCTCTATATAATGGGACTTGTGCCTGACCCTTTTTGTAGAGCTTGTGAAACTGAGGAGGAAACACCCATGCATCTGATGACGGATTGTTTGGGTTGTGAGGAGATTAGGTTTGGGACCTTCGGCCGGAATAGGATGTCGGTAGAGGATCTTAAGCTGTGTCCTTTTAAGGTTTTGGTCCGATTTGTTCGGTCTGTTGTGAAACTTAGATGGTTGAATCCTGGGCCTGGATTTGTATTCTAGTCCCAGTGGTTGTTATTCTTTAGGGGTAGCTATATGGGCCCTGGGGGGCTTTGGATAGCGTAGGGTTTTGCCCTCCCCTTTCGCGAATAATAATAATAATAAGTCTTTTTCTTCTCTTCCAAAACCAGTTCTTTCACCAGCTTTCGTT
>JAAEAF010009558.1:0-32350 GCA_011037195.1 Triatoma infestans
ACATATCCAAGTTTGAGCTTCCTGCAACTCTTCGTTTTGGAGATATTCTTTTCACACACACACACATAGACCATTTTTTAAAAACAATTTTTTTTTTTTTTTTGAGGCTCAGGGAATCTCAAAACGTGTAAACTCAATTTTGAAAATTACGCACGATCGCAATATTTCATCTTACTATTTATTTAGTAAGAGAAAGTAACAATTAATAGAAACTCCTAAACGATATATTTACTTAAAACATTATTCAATAATAACTACTACTAACACTTCCAGGTGAGTCATTATAGTTAATGAAAGATATTTAAGTGAAGTTTTATAAACAATCTTCTTAGTATATGTTTTCTAATCTGATAATAGTTTTAACAAGTAAATAGATACTTGGTATTAATTTTTTTTAATCGTGGTTATTAGTTTTTAAACTTGAAAGTTTATATTTGCCACCTATCAATATCATATTACAGGAGAAGATTAATTTATTATCAGGATCTAAGGTTATCTCACATAAATAAATAATACTTTTTAAAGGCTGCTGAGGCAATTTTATTCATGCTATTAAATTTGAACATTTTAAATGCTTCTTAATTAGAATATTTCTTCTAAATCACAACTACCCCTGGATTATGTAATTAACAATTGTTAACTTTAACTTAGCATTCATTAACATTAGGAGCTTCCCTTATTTCGTTTTATAACCATCCGCTCTGATTCTAGCCAGTGTTGGTATAATAATCAAACCAGCAATAACCCTGAAGAAGAAGCCTAATGCAATATGAGCGAAAGGTCGATTTAAAACAAACCACTGATCTCAAAATCCAAAGAACTTAGGATTTTTTTTTTTATGAAAATAGCCATGGATTCTGGAAGATTAAATAGAAATCTATAATTTTTACAATATTTTCCCAATTTTATTCAAACTGATTGGCGTCAATAACAGTCGTATTTTTAATTGTTCTAACATACGAAAGCAGCTAAAAAAATTTTAGATTAAAATCTATGCTCAATCTGAACTTCAATAAAAAATAAATAAATCTTAAACAACTTTGACGAAGAATACAGTACTATATACATATATATGTGTATAAAAAGGCACCACAGACATCTTGCCCTAAAACAGCGGTTCTCAAACTGTGGCACCCCATAATAACTTTACCTGTCCTGGTTTGGTTTAATATTCCAGATAGTTACTATGAGCTCCCTTTCTATTTGAAGTTTGCGACTATATTTAGATTTTAAAGCAGCTAACTGCAGAAAAACCAATTTCGCAAAGGTAAGAAGTGGGGTAACAGTATCCGAAGGCGCTTTTGCTTTAATAAGAGCAACACAAAATGTTGCCAAAATTGAGTGTTTTAGGTTACTTTTATCTATTTTTTTATCCTATATTATACAGGGGGCGCAAAATTATTCAAGGTAAAAAAGAAAATGGGACGCGAAATACAAAAGATTGAGAACCGCTGTATTTCAGGGTATTCGAATGAATGCAATGTTTTTCCTTTAAAGTGGTAACAGAAAGTAAAAAGGGCAAGGCTTTGTGAAAGAAATAATTACGTAGCCAAACAAGAAAACACCGACTTTAATGCATAATGTTTATTTCTTGTTTGGCACAAAATAAATCCTTATTTATTAAAAAAAAAAATAAAGAAAAGAAAACAATGTTAATCCACTTCTTGACATTAACAGAAGATAAAGCAGATATATAAAAAAAAACAAATAAATATTCAAGAAAGTAATTTATTTGTTTAAACACAATAATTATTTGGGAATAGAGGGGGAAAAACTAGTCTAAATGGTTTAATAAATAAAAAAATTGAAAAATATCAATGGTAACAACCTTTTTTTTTTGAATCACTTTCATGTTTGGCCGTCTTTTCTAAATGGCTTCTACTTCAGTTTATTTGTGGGCCAATAAATATGAATTTACGATCTTTTGTATTGCAAAATAAAGAAAGGAAGGTTGGATTTTTTTTTTTTATTAGAAAATTACAATTTATTACAGATCTGATGCAATGTTTGGTTTGAAGTTCTCTAATTATGTTAAAAATGTTTCAACATTTCTTCCTTTGTTAATTTATACACAGTGTGTAAACTTATTTTGCTCTTTGCAAGTCTGTATTAACATAGAGTTTATCAAGACATCCTGGTGATGGGCGAAAGCTTGAAACCAGTTGATGACCACAAAATGAAGCATCACGATAAATATCTCTGATGCTTTCCAGCTCTGGGGGATCCAGACTACCTTCGCCTAGCCATAAAGTTTCTTTATATATATATATTTTTTTTTTAACTCGCGTCAACATCTATGGTCATTAGCGCCCGGAGCCTTCTCAGTGCACTGCCGGCCTCCGGACAGTGTTTTCTCACTACAGACAACACTGTCCATCACCGGACATTGAGCTGTAGTGGTTCCTAGGAAGAAAAAAAATCTAAGGGTACCACAGACTCGAACCAGGATCCTCCGCGTGGAAGTCCAGTACGCTAACCACTTAGCTATCCCCTACCCTTTTTTTTTATGTTTATAAAATTATTATAGTGTTAATATCGTACAAATCTGGTGTGAAAAAAATCACACGACTTATTTTACTGCATTTATTAATTTTAATCAAAGGTTTTCTGTAACTTGTAATTTTAACTAAACGCTTGGTCAGTCTAAAATATTACACATTATTTCAGTGGTGGTGGTGGTGGTGGGGGGGATCGTATAATAATTGTTGGACTCTTGGAGGCCAAAGTTGGTGGGATTGAGGTTCCTTAAGCAAACAACCTTCCTCAATTCTTGCTTTGGTATGCTATAGAGCAGCACAAATTCCACAGAGCTCTCCAGCATAATTATCAGGCAACCCTGCTAGTGGTATATTGGCCGGGGATTTATTTATTTAATTATTTTGTAAAGCAATTACAGTCACTTAGACCATAGAAATGGCAGTCAAATACAAAGTATAAAATATATATACAAGACAAAAAAAAAATATCACACGATTATAAATAAATACAAATAAATAAACAGCACACAAACATTAGGAGATGCAAAGATTTTTTAATATAGTTTTTATTAATATAAATTAAATCCTTGTCAGAGGCAATTAATTTATTCCAATTTCTGAAGCAACGAGTGATTAAATTTCTGTTGGCTGAATGATTGGGTGCTAGAGCTGTTAGTGCAAAAAATGTCGGAGTCCGTCTCAGACTAATGGGAGGTACATGAAAAGCATGGCTTGCTAATAATTCGGGGCAGTCTATATCTCCATTAAGAAGCAGTTTGAATATAAATAGGAGCTCTTTCAGGCTTCGTCTATCTTCCAATGATTCCAATAAAATTTCTTCTGATAGCCTTCCATTTCTCCTCAGGAAGTAGACAAACCTATTTTTGAAGCCTTTCGATTCTCTTGATGCCTTCAGCAGTGTATGGAGACCATATATTAGAAGCATATTCGAGCTTCGAACGGACTACGGCATTGTACAAAACCAATAAAGCCTTTATATCAACAAGTTCCCGGTAGTACCTCCAGATGAATGCTTCCCAGCATACATAATCTATGCGGGAACTCAATATCAGACCTAAGTCTAGTAGGATATCCAAATCTTTTGCAATTTCAATTCTCTTGACCTTTACCTCACCCAGATAGTGACTGGCTCTGACATGCTTTTCCTTGCTGGCGAACGTTATTACTGAATATTTATCAATATTTTACTTCATACGATTGCCTGAGCACCATTTAAATACCTCTGAAAGCTTATTCTGTAATATTATAGAGACATCACTCTGTGGTTGCTGAGCTTCTCTTGCTGTTACATCGTTGAAGCTCAACCACTCTCTCGGACTGGTGTGGGAGAGTGGTTGAGCTTCTCTTGCTCTCTGTGGTTGCTGACCTTCTCTTGCTGTTACATCGTTGAAGCTCAACCACTCTCTCGGACTGGTGTGGGAGAGTGGTTGAGCTTCTCTTGCTCTCTGTGGTTGCTGACCTTCTCTTACTATTACACCCCTACTACCTTACTTTCATTATGGCCCATCTTAAAAATTCGTAAGCATTTCAATTTTAAAGAACTTTTATTTACTTTGAACTAGCGTGGAAAGTACATTATGCTTAATTTGAATAGCTTCAAAGTTTTACATATAAATTAACAGATAGATACATAATTTTTAGTGATACAAGCTAAATTGTACACAAAACTGAAAAAAAAAAAATCATTCAGAAAAGACTCATTTCCGGTTGACAGATTTTTGATAGAAACATTCAAACTTCGTTTGGGATCACTTACTGAGAAGCTTTATCAGATAATTTACCTTTCAGATAACTTGATATCTAAAGATTAATAAAAGATTTCAATAAAGCATTAGAATACATAGAGAATGAATATAGTATATTTCCCAGGTAGACCAAGTAACAGAATTGTTAGAAACTATTTTTCAGAAATCTCTAAACTAAATATTATGTTATTATTAGAAAAATCTATGTATACATTCAATTGCTCTTCTTTTGTAGTGAAATGAAAGGCAAAAACAGGGGAAGGTGGGTAGACTGGATTGCCCCCTTTAGTTTCTTTTGACACCCTTGTCACGAGGAGCTACGCACAGGGGAGCTAAACTTCAACTACAATAGAAGAGAGAGAACAGTTGCCAGTTCACTACTTAATCAGCATATAGAACAAACAACAACAACCAGAATAAAATAGTAACAACAAACAATACAATAGCCACCCTGTCCCAATTCAGAATATCACTCGCTACCCCCCCTCTTTTGGCTCTTAAAACAAATTGTAACAGTTGTTTTTCTATTTTTATTTTTTTTTTTATTTCATTATTTACGTTCTTTTTATACAATCGTTAATCTGCAAAATATACAGTAAAAAAGGAAATAACAATATCAACCAGTTTTTTAAAAGTTAAGTATATGAACAGAATGGGCATGGACTTCCTTATTCTAGGCTAATATCGAACAGATCTGATTAGAAACACTCATACAATTGCCACTCACTGCAATTTACATAGTTTTTATTATGTATGATTTATTATTTATTTATTCAGTTCCGTTATTACCTAGTCACCAAAACTGGACCACAGTTTTCCAGACTGAAGTTTATGCTATTCATTGTTGTATCTTGGATAAGAGGGTACGTAACACTAACCTAAAAGGTGTTTGTATTTGGTCGGGCAGCCAGGCTGCGCTGAAGGCGCTGAGTTCATGTGTCATCACTTCCAGGTTGGTGTTAAAATGTTCTAAAAAAACTTAGAAGAGCTTTCGTCTTTGATGGATGTCCTTTCTAGTCTGGATACCAGGTCATTTGGGAATTTTTGGGAATGAGAACGTCCTCAATAGGTTAGCCAAATTAGGCGGCTCTCTCCCTTTTATTGGTCTCGAGCCTGCTATTGACGTGTCTTCTGCTACATGTCTGTCAGACTTCCAGTCATGGACAGCTTCACAGCATTCATCCTTATGGATGAGCACAGTTGGTTTTCGGCAGTCCAAGATGCACATCGGGAGTCCGAAACAGGGTTATTAATGAGACGTTGCTGTGTCTTTCACGGAGCTCTCTCAGGCATCTCATTGGATCCCTTACTGGACATTGTGGTTTAAGGAGACATCTCTCAACGAAATGGGGCTCATGTCGGATCCATTTTGTAGGGCCTGTGAGACAGAAGAGAAGACACCCAACCATCTTATGACAGCTTGCCTGGGTTGTAAGGAAATTAGGTCAGGACATTTGGTCGGAACAGGATGTCTGTGGAAGAGCTTAGGCTATTTCCCCTTAAGGTTATTGTCCGATTTGTTCGGACTGCGGTGTACCGGGTCTGGATATTTGTTCTAGACCTGATTTGTTGTTGTTTTTCTTCGGGTAGCTATATGGGGGGCCTAGTGAGGTTTCGGATAGCGTAGGGTTTTGTTCCTACCCACAGACAAATAATAATATGCCTAGTTACACTTATAACTTATAACTGAAGAATATATATATATATATAAAGCATCTGGTATTTTATCCGTCGTTGCATGCATATTTCTTATACCGGTTTCAGATTTTCAATCCATCGTCAGTGCTAATTCACCAAGTTCGTGTAGAAACGCATCACTTCAACGCAATGTTTCCGTTATACTCGACACTTGTTGGTTTGTTGATTGTATATATGTGCGGGAGGTTATAAGGTTATGTTTACTATGTGTGTATTATGTGTTTAATGATAAAATGGAATTATTATAAATTATGATTAGACATTATAAAAGTAGTCTATAATAAAGAGCATGTTTTGAAGAATACTTTATAACTAAATTTTATGCTATATTTTATTTATGTATGCTCAGTGTTTTATCAAGTCATTCATTAGGGGGGGGGATAAGAAATTTCGGGAATATATTATAGTAATAAGAATCGATAAAGTTTGAAGAAAGGCTGAGCTTTTGGGGGAAAAAAAAGGAGCAGATACTTCAATTGCCCTTTTATATTATAAGGTTTCTATTGTGCAAATATGTATCTGCATCTACTAAGTAATTAAGTACATATCACTATTTTCGTGTGGATTACTTTCCCTTTTATTACTATTTTGCATTATACATAGAATCATAATATATTTCTGCTTAGAAATCACCTCATATAATATATAAATTCTGGTGATTATATAACTTCAACCCTTCCTCTAATGATATAAAATGGTTTACCCTTATTTTCTGAACGAATGAGGTGTAACCTATGTTGTCATTAAATAATATTAAACGAATGATTTATTTATAGGCGGGAATTTAAATATTTTCATAGAAATAGTATGAAAGAAGACAGTTTCTATTTGCTGGGAAAAAAAAAAAAATAATAATAATAATAATAATTATAATAACTACAGAACCAGATGTTTTCTATAATGTGTACGTATGATGTATTAGTTAAATATAACAACACAAGAGAGATGTAAGAATATAATTCAAGTTTTCAAAAGGTATAAAAATGAAGCCAATAATGTTTGTGGAAGGTATAGAAAAATAATATTTAGGGCGATGAAAAATCAGTTAGAAATAAATCAAGATATCAGGGAACAATATGCGGGACAACTCAATCAGTATAGAGGAGAGACACGGCCAATATATCTATCGCTTTCTCTTCTCAAACATAATATTGAGGTGTTACCCACCTCACTTATACCACTCCGCCTCTATATGTGACCTAAATAACTTTACAATAATCTTCCCCTAGTTTAACCACTTTATATATATATATATATGTGTGTGTGTGTATGTGTGTGAGTTGGAATCATCCCTTACACTGGGAGAGCACATTTATTACAATTTCCTCACTTTAAACTTCAAAAATGTCTTCTACACCCTTTCTTTAACATTATTCCCCAGTGAGCCAATGAAAGCATCATATACCTCCGTTACTAATAAAAAATAAAAAATAAATTTATTTATTAGTTTTTTTTTTTTTCTATCGCGAAGGAAGTAAAAAAAATCAAACACTTACGTATAAAAATGGCCGTATGTTTAACAAAAAAAAAAAAAAAAACTTTAATGGGCAATCTGGAAGGGAAAATACTATCAAAATGGGATTAGAAAGAAGGAAATAAATCAAAAAATTGCTTTCTATTTGGCCATGTTGCTTCTCTTTTTGACTTTATCGAACATTATTTCCCGCCACACCCATTTTTATAGCACAAAACTGACGTGCGATATATTTCTCTATATATTGTATTATATAGTATTGTACAATATCGGTTAAACGCTATTAGTAATTTTTTTTTTTTTTTTTTTTTTTTAATAATATAACGATAGTTATTTTGTATTTATTAACCAATAAAAACTCTGGCTTTCATACAAGATTTATCAGTACCCCTATTATTAAAGTTACTTTTCATTCTATATTGGCTAAAATATATTCGTTATCAAACTTTTAAGTATTAAAAAGAAAGGAAAAAAAAATCTGGCAGGAAATAAAATGATTACAGATTAAGTCTAAAAGAGAGCGCCAAAAAAATATTTCTCAAGAGAAAAAACACATTATTCCACAAGAAATTGTGCGAAATGTGTGGCTGCTCAATTATATTGAGTTACTCAACAAAACACAGCGTACCAATCAATTCCATGAACAACTTTACCAACTGTTCGAGTTAAAGTTTAACATATGGAAGATTCTTCTCGACCGTTGCTTGTATGAAGGAAAAGGATCGTGAGTTTCGGTCTTTTTTTGAAAAAAATAAAAAAACTTAATAACCAAATCTCATCCTTGAATCCCAATTCCACATTGATTCCGAAATATATCTCCTTTCCTTATATAAGAAACCTATCAGAAAAAATATCCAAAGTCCTCAGACCATATAACATTATCCTAGCACATAAAACATACAATACACAAACTGTTCACTATATTACAAGACCCTACGCCGACTGAATTACAATCAAATATTATTTACAAAATAAATTGCCAGCAATGTCCAGCCACGTATATTGGACAAACGAAACAATATTTAAAGAACAGGTTATACCAACACGACTATGACTGTAGAAAAAACAAACCTAACTCTGACAACATAACAGCACTCACTAAACACCATACTGAAAAAAGACACGATTTTGATTTTTCTAACACCAGTATTTTGGCAACTGAACGTAATAGGAAAAAACTTAATTTTTTAGAAATGCTATATATAAAAAAAGAGAAAAATTCTATTAATTATAGGACAGATACCAACGGTCTCTCTTCAATTTATCACAACCTGATTTCCTAATCCCTGACCTTGTTTTTCCAAACAGACCCCTTTCTCCACTAGTCCCGTTATAAATATACCTGCCCGCTGTTCACTATGTTTTATTTGATCACTATTCTCTGTGTTGTTGAGGTGTTCTCAACTTTTTATTTACAAAATTATACATAAGTTCAAGTTTGATATGTTTTAAAGATTATTTAATAGTTTTTATTTTTTTATTTTTTATGTAAGTAAACCAAAAAATTTTTATAAATTAATCCATAATTTTATTTTTTATTACTTTCTGTTTTTTGTTTTTGATTTTGACTTTGAAAAAAGAACCTATTGTATTTATATGTTGTAGGCCTTCAAAAAGACAATATATTTGTCGAAACGTTGGTAAGAATTTAAGTTTTTTTATTTTTTTCAAAAAAAGACCGATACTCACGATCCTTTTCCTTCGTTTAACATATATTAAATAAAGATTATTAGAAATAATCAAAACACAGTCAAACATTATTCGTAAAAAATACAAGTCATAAAAATAATATCTACAAGATGTAACTATATCCACAATATGTAAATCTCAAGTCTAAAAACAAGAAAACAATGGAATATTAACAATAGATAATAAATAAAGAAAAAAAACTAAAAACAAAATACAAAAAAATTAAAATAAATGAAATTTGACCAGGCTGTCGTTATTGACCATACGAGTGGTTATGTAAAATACCAAGCGAATCGAGTATAATTTGCTCGGTAATGGTCAGAAGATGAATCTTGTCTATTCCGACCTGGTCGAAGAAATCACTCGTAGTGCGGGGTATTGCTTCCCTACTTCCGAACCATAAACCCTTTACGATATAGTCACGATCCCCGAACATTTCCCGGTACTTTTCTTGCAGGTAAGGAATGCATTTCTCATATATATGCCTTTTCTCTTCGTCGATTTTCACTCCCTGGTTGGGATCGTTCGTTTCGAATCGGATCGTTGGGTCGATTATCAAAGCATCTTTTTTCTCTTTAAATGCATCGATGTTGGCAAACATGCTTGAATCATACGTGTTGATGCAGTGAACTTCGTCCAAACAGCTGTATCCTCTTTCAGTGAGAAGCTCGGCAATTCTTTTTTTAATCCTATGGTGCCGATGGGTGACGAGGAGCATGTCACAAAAATTCCGTAGAATCGTTTTAAAAGCAATTTTTATGAAAATATGTTTCAAATAAAAAGAGTGATATTTATATTAATACCGTTAGCATTTTTTAAAAAAAAAAAATCACTAGAGGGCAGTCCTCCGTCACCTGAGCTCGCACTAATTCCTTCCCATACACATATACTTCAACATGATAGAAGATCAGCGTCTGCGTTGGTGGGAGGGAACACCAGGACAGAGGCAGGCAAAGCTCTTCATTAAAAGACATTTGCCTAAATTTACCAAAGACCTACTGAGCCAGACCCGAAGGGATATAAGGTTAATTGTGGGTCTACTAACAGGCATTGTAGGATGAACAGACACATGCACCACCTACAACTTGCGGATAGTGCGGTATGCCGATTCTGCAAGGTAGAGGAGGAGACCCCGGCGCACATCCTTTGTGAGTGCGCCGGCCTGGCGAGGATTAGGTTTCTTCAATTGGGGACGGGCAATCCCGAAGCTGAAAGCTTCATGACGGAGCCGCTCTCAGCTTTGCTAGGATTGATTAGGAGGGCAAAGCTGGGGGGCTGTTCTGTAACTTAAGGGGATCCACAACAGACCTCAATTTGTAGGTCGCAGTGGAATGAGGCTCCCCCCCCCCCCGCTTCTATTCTATTCTAGTGGAATGAGGCTCCCCCCCCCCCCGCTTCTATTCTATTCTATTCTACTTCAACATATAATTCTGCCAAATCCATAGACGCATGGACTACTGCTTAAAAGATCAAACATACAATATTTACATTTAACTTTCCTAAATTGTTTACAAAACACACCAGTTCCCCTGTACTCGATATTCCAGGGGAGCCTCAATTAAACTAACCTAATATAACTAATACTATTTTATACGAGTATACTAATCCTAAACCCTAACCTTACCGCATTCATATCGCATGCACAACAATAAATAAATACAATCAACCCACATTCACTCCGCCTACTCTACCCAACTATTGTTGATCCTTCTAGATAATGCCGCGGACACAAATTCACTATAAGCTTCATAAGCAAAACTTGTTTTCCAATAACAGACCAAGATTTTCACTGGTTTAGGCCCACATGAAATCTAATCTTGGCCCAACATATTCACTTTTAAGCCTTCATATAAATGACAGAGTTAAAGATTATATGTTCCGCGGACTCACACTTTCCGCAGTGACACGGGAAATCATTTACATGCCCCATATCATACTACTTTCCATTTAAAAGACGATGCCCTGTCACCAATCGCGCTATAGCGTAAGAGAACTCTGTGAACCACTCTCCTGCCTCCAGCAGCATCCAGGAATAAAACGAAAGGTTGTCCTACCCTTACTCGAAGAAGACCAATACAGTTAACATACCAAAGTTTAATGGAAAAAGGTTAATAGACGTTTGCAAGAAAATCCCCCCCCCCCCCAAACAACTCAAAAACCTACTCTATAAAGACGCACTTCCGGTTAATAGATACTCTTCAAATTTGAAATTCTAGCAATGCTTTTTATATATATATATGAATATTATTTGAACTCTAATCTAAGTATTACATATTGTTATAAGAACTACTAATCATATAAATACAAATTAACAGGGGAGGGATTAGCTAAGTGATTAGCGCGTTGCACTCCCACACAGAGGTCCCGGTTCGAGTAGTCCAGGGCTACGCTTAAATTTTTTTTCTTCCTAGGAGCCTCTATAGCTCACCATTCCGTGATGGACAGTGTTGTCTGTAATGAGAAAACATTGCCCGGAGGCTGGCAGAGCACTGAGAAGGCTCCGAGTGCCAATGACATGGTCTGATATTGAGTTCCCACATACGTTATGTATGCAGGGAAGCATTCAAATTTCAAGGCTTTATATGGAGCCACCGCCGGGAACTTGTTGATGTAAGGGCTTTATTGGTTTTGTACAACGCCCTAGTCCGTTAGAAGCTTGAATATGCGTCTATTATATGGTCTCCATACACTGCTGAGGGCATCAAGATAATCTAAAGGCTTCAATATAGGTTTGTCTACTTCCTGAGGAGAAATGGAAGGCTATTAGAAGAAATTTTTTTTTGAATCATTCGAAGGAAGACCTCCTATTTATATTTAAACTGCTTGCTGGAGATACAGAGTGCCCCGAATTATTAGCAAGCCATCCCTTTTCATATACCTCCCGTTAGTCTGAGAAGGACTCGGACATTTGCAATAACAGCCTCAGCACCAAATCATTCAGCCAACAAAAATTTAATCACTCGTTGCTGCAGAAACTGGAACAACTTAATTGCCACTGAGAAGGATTTAATTTATATTAAAAATTTAATATTAAATTTATTAATTTATTAATTTATATTAAAAAATTTATTTAAACTATATTAAAAATCTTTGCATCTCCTAATGTTTGTGTGCTGTTTATTTATTTGTATTTATGTTTAATCATGTGATATTTTTTTTGGTCTTGTATATATATATATACTTTGCAATTGACTGCAATTTCTATGGTTTAAATGATTGTAATTTGCTTTACAGAAGAAATAAATAAATAAATCCCCGACAATTCACCACCAATATTATACCACTAGCAGCGTTGCCTGATAATTATGCTGGAGAGCTCTGTGGAATTTGTGCTGCTCTATAGCATACCAAAGCAAGAATTGAGGAAGGTTGTTTGCTTAAGGAACCTCAATCCCATCAACTTTGACATCCAAGAAGCCAAAAATTATTATACGATACACCCCACCACTTAAATAATGTGTAATATTCTAGACTGACCAAGCGTTTAGTTAAAATTAAAAGTTAAAGAAACTTTGATTAAAATTAATAAATACAGTAAAAGTAAGTCGAGTGATTTTTTCACACCACTCATTTGTACGATATTAACACTACAATTTTATAAACATATAAAAAAAAAGGGAAGGGAATAGCTAAGTGGTTAGCGTACTGGACTTCCACGCGGAGGATCCTGGTTCGAGTCTATGGTACCCTTAGATTTTTTTCTTCCTAGGAACCTCTACAGCTCACTGTCCGTTGATGGACAGTGTTGTCTGTGATGAGAAAACATTGTCCGGAGGCCGGCAGAGCATTGAGAAGGCTCCGAGCGCCAATGACCATAGATGTTGACGCGCCTTAAATTTAAAAAAAAAAAAAAAAAAATTAATGGCTAGGCGATGGTAGTTTGAGTCCCACAGAGCTGGAAAGCATCAGTGATATTTTCCGTGATGCTTCATTTTGTGGTCATCGAGTGGTTTCAAGCTTTCGCCCATCACCAGGATGTCTTGATAAACTCTATGTTAATACAGACTTGCAAAGAGCAAAATAAGTTTACACACTGAGTATAAATTAACAAAGGAAGAAATGTTGAAACATTTTTAACATAATCAGAGAACTTCATACCAAACATTGCAACAGATCTAATAAATTGTAATTTTCTAATAAAAATAAAAAATAAAAAAATCCCAACCTTTCTTTTTTTATTTTTCAATACAAAAGATCGTAAATTCATATTTATTGGCCCACAAATAAACTGAAGTAGAAGCCATTTAGAAAAGACGGCCAAACATGAAAGTGATTCAAAAAAAAGGTTGTTACCATTGATATTTTTCAATTTTTTTATTTATTAAACCATTTAGACTAGTTTTTCCCCCTCTATTCCCAAATAATTATTATTGTGTTTAAATAAATAAATTACATTCTTGAATATTTATTTATTTTTTTATTTATTTCTGCTTTGTCTTCTATTAATGTCAAGAAGTGGATTAACATTGTTTTCTATTCTTTCTTTTTTTTTCAAATAAATAAGGATTTATTTTTTTTTGCCAAACAAGAAATAAATATGATGCGTTATCGTGGGTATTATCTCCGGACGCTAATGACCATAGATGTTGAGGCGCCTTTTAAGCCGGCTACACACGTAACTGCATACTTGAACGGTATACATGCGCAGTCCGCTTATACTTGATCGTTTGTATGAAAAACTTGCACAAGTCAGAAAATATTTAAACTTTAATCATACTGCATACTTGGTGCGCGCCATCTTGTTCATGTTTAAAAAGTGTGTAGCAGACTTGTTGTGCAACCTCTGTCAGTCTTGTGTCCTCCAAAGCGTTTGTTTTACTTTTCGAGTAAAAGTGTATAAATGGTTATATTATTAAAATATATAATATATAAATCATTATGTCGGTTAATTTTAGGAAGGGGCACAGAAGAATTTATTCATATCTATGAAAGCGAACCGTGTGCCTGTGGAATGTAAAATGTAAAGACTACCTCGACAAGGGGGAAAAAAGAAGTTGTATATGTTAGATTCAAAACTCTCAGAAATAGAGCCAAATGCTAATTGAGATAAAGTGGTCAAAAAAAATTAATAGTTTGCGTACCAATATCAGGAAGGAGTGGAAGAAACTGGAAGAATTGCAGCGTTCTGGGGTTAGTACCGAAGATGTTTATGTACCCTCACTGTGGTACTGTAATATGTTCAATTTTTTAGAAGACCAAGGGATTCCGAGAAAGTCATCTTCAAATTTAAGTAGAGGATTTAAGTAGAGAATCTTAAGTGAAGGTCATCTTTTATTAAGATTATTTTTTCGTTTCTTCAGCCATTCTTTACACCATATAGAACGATCATTTCGTTGACTTTTTCTTTTGTAAATTAAAACAAGAGCAGTTAAAGCGAGATCGTTGCCATCTTTCAAGCATCCACTAACACTCTTCAAGTATAATACATGAGCCGTGTGGAACACATGTATACTTGCGCAAAAGATCTGCGCACCGTTATTCCGTTCAAGTATGCAGTTACGTGTTTAGGCTTTAAATTAAAAAAAAAATAATAATAATAAATAAAAAGCCTACATATTGTATTAATATGGTACTTTAGAGGAAATCTTACATTGCTGTCCCCCCCCCCCCCACAGAACTCCCTCCCCTAAAAATCAGTTTTTTTGCAGAAAATGTTTCAAATAAAAATGATAGGTATTAATGTGTATAGATATTACACGATGTTTAAAGAAAATTGTTGGAGTGTTTTTCGAGAAAATTATGGAAAACTAAAGAAAACTAAGTGAAAGTAAAAAACGTTAATTAATGTTGCACTGCCGATTAATGTATTTTGCCCAAATCCTTCATAAAGTGATACGGGGTAATACCTAAACGGAATAACTCTGGGTTCCTGCTTATTACTCTCTCTTACTCCTAGTAAGAGAAAGTATTGTAATCATGTCAAATTTTCGATATCCAGTTTTCACCGGAAATATCCGTTTTGAGGTCCCCTGAGTCCAACAAAGTGGTTTTTAGCAAATGGTCTGTATGTGTAGTATGTAGGTGAACAGCATAGCTCAAAAACAAAAAACCGTAGGAATTTGAAATTTGATAGTCCGTTTAGGTCTCACCATAGGATCGGACAGTATGTTATCATCTGTCAAAATTCCTCTACCGGACGTACCACTTACATATTTTATTTTTTTTTTTTTTACTTTTTTGCAATTTTTTCTCAAAAACGGCTTCCGACGATTTTCTTCAAACTTCGTATATCAAACTACACATACAAAGAGCTACAACTTTTATTTGAAACATTTCTCCAGAAAAATTCATTTAAGGGCACTTTTGGGAGGGGTGGGGGTTAGGTTTTTATCTAAAGTACTATTTCAATTTATTAGACAATTCTGTCATCTAAATAATGTTAATTAGAATAAATATGTTGAAATGCCGAGTTTGGAAAAAAATCAGTGACCGGGAGGAGTTTACTTTATCCCTTACTATAATTTTTTTTCACTTTTTCGCGATTTTCTCAAAAATGCTTCGGACGCTTTTCTTGAAACTTCGTATATATAAACTAAACATACAAATATCTACAACTTTATTTAAATCAATTCTGGAAAATTCATTACGAGAACTTTTGAGGGAAGGGTGGGGGGTTTTTTCCTAAAGTGCTATCTTAGTTGATTATACAATTTGTCATCCAAACAAAATTAATTAGAAATAAATAGAATTGCCAAAATTTCGAGTTTCAAGAAAATTAGTAAACCGGAAGTGCGCTTTTACTGAACAGTTTTTTTTTCAGTTTTCGACGAATTTCATTTAATTTGGTATATAAACTATAAAATTTGTCAATTATAATTTTGAAAACTGGAGTAAGAGAAAGTTGTGTGAGGGTTTCACACCAGATTTTTTTTTTTTAATTTTTGAGATATGTTGCTCCCCCACCCCTCTAACTATCGGTTATAATCCACCAAGTTCTTCATATGTCCTGAATCCAATAATGCTGCAGAAATGGCATTAATTTAACCAGAGAATATCGAATAAAATTCAGGTAATTTAAATAATTTTGCTTGACCCGTATAATCATAAAAAGTGCATTGAATTCCATTTTTACATCTTCGAATCGTCTGTACCCATTTAGATTTAGGCCACCTTTGGCCTAATATTAAATCCAAAAATCTTTATCTGAATATTGTAGATCTAGCGATTCGCCAAAGTAATAAATATTTAATTACATATAATTTAAGTTAAATTATATATAATTTTATATCAGAGACATTTTCCGTGGTAGCCTGCTTCATTTTGTGGTCATCGACCGGTTTCGGGCGTTCGCCCATCTTCAGGATGCGTTTTTCAAACAGTGCGACAACACAGACTTGCACAGAGCAAACTTAGTTTTCACACTAACTGAATTATTGTATTTTAAAACTCAGTTTTAAAATAACTGCAGTACTGAGTTTTAAAATACAGCAATTCAGTTAGTGTGAAAACTAAGTTTGCTCTGTGCAAGTCTGTGTTGTCGTACTGTCTGAAAAACGCATCCTGAAGATGGGCGAACGCCCGAAACCGGTCGATGACCACAAAATGAAGCAGGCTACCACGGAAAATGTCTCTGATGCTTTCCAGCTCTGCGGAACCAACCACCACATAATTTTATATGTTACTTGCTTTTTTTTATTTATACATTTGTAAGTGTGGATATTTCCATCATTCTTCTGCTCTGTAATGCCATCCTTTGGTTACATACTGACGACAACACTCTGTTGTTTCTCATTACTTAATTGTACAATTTCTTTGTTTCTTCCATCTTTTTCTTTTCATGTAGATCTTGAAGAAGGATACAAAGGTGTCCGAAACGTCTATAGAATAAACTTTAGAAAAAACGTCTATAAAGTTTTATTTCTTTGGCCAACCAACCAACCAACCAACATTTTGCTTATTTCATTTCAAATATTTGTTGGGTTTGTTCAATGTTATTAGCGCGCAATCTACTGGACCAGACAGTAAATAAATTCGAGTGGACTATCTGCCCCGCTTTGCTAACCATGTACCTTCAACACTTTCTATAGTTATCTTAGTAAAAACTGAATAAAAATTGATTGTGAGTGTTTCACACCAGAATTTTTTATTTTTCTATTTTTATTTTGTGATGACAAGAATTTCAAAAATCTATTTAATTAAAATAGAATATTCTCACTCTATATTTTAGACGTTTCGATGCACATAATCCCTGAATACCTTTTAACATTACCGTACTCTTATTTTATCAATTTTAGCTTATTTTTATTTTTTTTGTGCATTCAACTATCTTATTCAGTTTCATCTAATGTACAAACCACTATTAAATAGAAACTTGAAAGTATGGTTGGTAGTATAACAGGCGTAGTAAAAAGGTTTAAGATATATATCATCTTTGGTTTTTCAAACATTGTATATGTTCAATGAAACGGTTATTTTAAAAATAATAATACTAATAATATTATTCTAAAAGAGGTAAAAGAAATCAGGTAACGAAATTTTTTATAATAGATTCCATTAGCGTTCATGCGATAAACTTTATTCTACGTCATTAAATTACTTGTTTTCTTTAGTAAAAACCTTGCTGATATAATCCCATAGTGTTAACATGATCCCTAATGGAGGGTATCCCATCCTAACAAAACATTAGTTTTTTTTTTATTTTTTGGATGATCAGTTTATTGTTCAATTCGTATTAAATCAACCATTTTCAGGGCTTCAAACTATCGTACAATATGAAAAATAATTGTGGAATACGTTTTGACAGATACTTATGGGTTTATGGTTTGTATTATTAAATATGGTTTGGAAAAGCAAAATATACCAGAAAAGAATGCTGAAAAGAGGTATTGAAAAATAGTATTACTTTAAGAATACTTCCAAGTATATATTTGGAATTTTGGTATTACTTGGATTCCAAGTATAATTTTATAGTTAGGTACCACATTTAATGAAATTCGTCGAAAAACTGAAAAACTGTTTTTCAAGTTGGCAAACGCACTTCCGGTTAAATAATTTTCATGAAACTCGGAATTTTGGCCATCTATTTTATTTCTAATTAATTTTGTTTGGATGGTAGAATTGTATAATCAACTATTCCTACAATGAAGAAAAATCGTTGGAGCCGTCGATTTTCGACTCTATATCGAAAATTTGACACTACTACACAATACTTCCTCTTACCCTAGTAAGAGAAAGTAAAAAAAAAGTATGGTGGTTTGCAAGAAATCTTAAAAAATAAAAAACTTTACTCCTTCCTTTATGAGCCATAAAATACCACACAGTATCGTGACTTCCTGCAACTTCAATCGTCAAGTTTCTCATGATCGGCTTTACAGACGTTTCTTTTTCCCGTACACACAGGGGAACTTTAGAACATGTATTTCCGGTGAAAACTCGATTTTCAAATAATTTGCCAAGATCACAGTAGTTCCTCTAGAGGGAAGGGATTAGCTCAGTGGTATCGCGCTAGATTGGCAACGCGGAGAGTCCCGGGATCATGTCCAATATACCATGGCAGCCAAGACCAGGGTATGTTAGCATTGAAGGGAATGAGAGATGATCGACGCTCTGGCATGGAAAGTTGCTGCATTAAATGGGCTTGAAATAATTTGTAGGGTCAGCAATCAGTCTCTCCTAGAGGAATTCAAGAAGGAGAAGAAAACATGGAGGTCTCAACTCTGGTACTCCTTCCCAGGACTGAGGCAGGGAAAGATCTGCTTGGGGTATTATAACACAGAGAGGTCGGAAGCATGCCTCGGCCTGAGTAAGAATAAGCTCCGCATTCTTGCAGAATAAGCTCCGCATTCTTGCAGGTCTCCTCACGGGGAATTGTAGACTCAAGGGGCACCTGACGAAGCTGGGCTTGGAGACTATGTTGGCGACAGCATGTGCAGATTCTGTGGGGAGATGGAGAAAACTCCAATACATCTCCTAACGGACTGCGATGCTGCCATTTAGAGAAGATTCAGGTACTTGGATAGTTACCATTAAGAGGAGGGAATTCTAGAGCCCTCCAGGATATTAAGATTACTTAGGGATCTTAACCTGGTGGGAATGCTGTAGGCGAGAGGCTCGCCCATGGCACCTGAAACGGTGCTGTAGGGCAGCCTACGGCATCGAGGGGCATAGCACAATAGACTGTGCGAGTCGCAATGCAACGGTCTCCTTCACGAAAAAAAAACCACTCCACCTACACTCGCCTTCGAATTTGGAATTATATCAATGGTTATAAACAACCATATATTATACTGAAGTGGTACTTTGGAGGAAAACATTACGCTACTATTCCCCCAAAACCCCCAAAAAATCCATTTTCCCGGGAAAATGTGGCAAATAAAGGGGAAAACTTGTATTTCTGGTTGATGGATTTTGCCCGAAATCTTCGTGTCTGATGCGGTGGTAGGGTCTAAACGGAATAGTATGTTTGAGCTAGGCCTCACTTCCTTTTTCAGACATTCTGTTAACAAATACACACCGACCTAAAAACATTTTTTCCTTATTCAGGAGACCCTCGAAAATTCTATTCCGACAATCTGCCACGATCGCAATACTTCCTCTTACTAGGAGTAAAAAAATAAAATAAAAAGAAGTATTTATACAAAAACAAGACTTATTCTTCTTCAATTGAATTATATTTTATCGTAATTCATATCACTATAATAAATTATCGTTAGTGAATTAAACCATTTTATAAGCTTTTGTGTCTAAAGTTTACATATTTTTGTTTATTTACAATAGTAAATGTATATATAATCATAACAGGTAGAATAAGAGGCCGCATATCAGAGTGGCATAAAGGAGTGGGGGAGGGAGGCAGGAGCAGGGAGTATAAGTTTATCAGGATGACGTAGTTATATGTAGAGTGGTAGGTTTTAGAAAGTCTATATCATGATGATATGACAATAACCATATTAGAATGTACACTAGCTAGTAGGGTCTTTTAGTTCATCTTGGCGGTCTCTTTTATAGGTCTGATCACTTGTTAACAAAAGAAAATAGTAGAACTTAAAAAGTATATGTAATGAGGGAACATTATCAATATGTTTTCAACTTAATAGTATACTTACTAGAATAGGTTTATTCGTAGTTATGTCAGTACATATTGAAATGAAAATGATAGACATAAATGTTACAACAAATCTAAAGCATTTAATAGTATATATATAGTATAGTATATAGCAGCACGAGTTTATAATAATAGGCAAAGTATGAAATGCATCAACATTTTTTCTTGCTAACATACTTTATAATTATATACTGACAACAATAATAATTCTAATCGTTAATGTGATGATGTGTATGCTACCCAATATAATAAATGTTACTATAGCCGATGACTAGGAATAGTTTTCTACAATCACTATTCTAGTGTGTTATACCTAACCGCCTAAACAAAGATGACGATTACATCGAGCGAATGTCTATCATTTGGATATTTTATAGTTCCTATTGTTCACATTAGTTATACATATAATGAAGAGAAGTTACCTAGAAAACTTATAATAAAGATATGAAAAAAACTGAGAGATATAATAGATAGAAAAAACTCACGTTCCAAAGATATCAAAATGAATTAAAAAAAAATCACATAAATAACTATATAAGCTCAACTGGGATGCCATGTCCAAATGTTTGATTCGAAATCTATCAAGGGTAATTATTTCATAATTTATATTTTTAAGATGTTTAGCAAGGGTGTTTCATTTCACATCAATATCCATCTGTAACGTGCAAGAGAGAGAACACTGGCCCGACCGAGAGAAAACAGACTCTCTCTGGTACTCTCTGACTTAAGCAGGCTGGAGTGGGGAGAACCTGTATATAAGCCAGTGAGAGATTAGACATCCATTTATCAAATTCAAACCATGTACATCACATCGTGTCATAACTCTACTCTAACCCTTAATTCTATAAAATCATTACAAGTCCAGTGCAGTTTGTGTAAGCTTATACACACAAACTCCATTATACATCTCTGTTAGTTTCTCCTGCTTGCTATAAGAGGAGATATTGCGATGTGTCGAATTTTCAATAATGACATTTCATCGGAAATACATGTTTTGTGAACAGCATAGATCACAAATGAAAAGTTGTAGGAAGTTCCATAGTTGACATTTAGTTTGTGTATCACCATAGGGTCTGACAGGAAGTTATTAAGTCAAAATTTCTCAACCAAATTAGTCAACGATTTTTTCAGTTTTATGCAATTTTCTTAAAAAAAAAAAAGGCTCTAAAGATTTTCAGTAAAGTTAGTAAATCAACTAGGTACACATATATTAAGTGCTACTACAACTTTTTTATTTGAAACACTTCTCCAGTAAAGTTCATTATCTTACAGTAAGGCTTGTTCAGAGTCATTATTATGTTCATTTGGACATATATATGACAAACTTAAAAACGAATGAAGCTATTCTATGTTTTGGGGAATCAATGCGGTATTTAAGGAGAGCCTAGTCAATCCGTATTTCTTGTTTACGGATGGATCTAGATCGTACCATGGAGTGGATTATGCCGTATAGCACCCCTATAGACTTGCATCTCCAAGAAAGTAAGGGCTTTCAAATATTGCTTCAGAATATACAGCAGAATTGGTAGCTATCTGGAAAGCCATAAGGCAGGCAGATAAGATAGGCCAGGAGAGGGACATCACTGTGGTAGTTTTCAGTGACTCAAGAAATGCATTTCAGAAGATAAACTGTCCAGGTGATGGAATAGACCCGACACTCATAGAAATAGCGAATAGTTTGGAGAATGCTGCAGAAAGGATACATTTAATGTGGATTAAAGTGCATGCTGGGGGATCCATGGAAATGAATATGTCGATATCCTGGCAAAAGATGCTATTAAGTCGGGTGAAGAAATTCCTGTAGTTAGTTTGGGAGATATCAGTAATGCTCTAAAAAGTCCGTATTTCAAATTACGGCAGGACCAATATGAAAATGAATATACAGGTAAATATTATTCAGACATATAGCCTTGAATCCCTTGTAAACCTTGGTTTGAAGAGTTGGATGGAGAAAGGCATTTTTATACCACGATAATGCGATTGAGATTTAACCCATAACCACATCAAGCCGCATTGATAATACACATCATTAATAAAGCCAAATAAAATTGCGGTAACGAGGAAGTTGGCGACATGAATCATTTTAACGTTTAGCTGTCTTATATATAGTAAAAAAAGAGGAAAGTTTTATCCAAATTACCCGAGTAAGTACGATATCCTTGTAGCGCAAAAAGCATATTGGCAATCATGGAAAAGGAATCGCTTTTTGGCAAATATAATTTCATCAAAGGTACTAATTTTTTTTTTTTTGGCATTAGCTTCTCAGCTATTTCTGCCATGCATTATATATATCTATTCTCTACCTGTATTTTGGGCAAAATAGATTAATACCCAACATAGTCAAAACTGTCAGACCATCTAGCCTCAGCCCCATTAACATCCGCCAGATCCTTCATATTTCTTACATTTTCAACTTTTCTACTTACAACTAGATTACCGATTCATACCAAATTAATACATCCATACAAGCTTATATACCAATAAATACTCGCATTCCAATAAATACATTCATTCTAACCACAATCATTTCTCGCAAAAAAAATATGGGGTGGAGTACTTGATATTCCTCGCACCCCTTTTTCTTAAAACTAACTTAAAATTATTTACACAACAATCATTCTCAAATTGTAGCAATTGTTGGCCGTTAGAAATGATCAGATGTATCTCTTAGTTGGCTGATCGGCCAGGGGGTATCATAAGAAAAACACTACAAAATTTGTATGCTCTATTAATTACTACATGTTCAATTATTAATGTAGTAATTAATAGAGCATACAAATTTTCCAAAGATAGCCCCTGAAGAAGACAAACAATGTTTGTCGAAACGTCGGGATATTAATAAAAATACTTAAAAATTTTGTAGTGTTTTTCTTATGATACCCCCTGGCCGATCAGCCAACTAAGAGATACATCTGAACAATCATTCTCCTATTCGCACAGGTGCCGGGGTAGCCAATCCCGGCTCACACCCTCCCCTCCAAGAGAAGCTGGCTCCCAAAATTAAAACAGTACAGGAAGACTTCCTACACGAATTATCATTTGGTGTACTTTAGTTTTGTGTACTAGTCACTCATACTAGACACCAAACAACATAATGTATATACAGGCATGAACTGTAAAATTGTTTCAGATATGACATGGCTAAAAGACTAAGAACAAGAGCCGCATCGTTCAAGTTACCCTTATCTCTGTAAGGATGGAGAATGAAGAAGGGAAAGAGGGTGCAGGAAGGTTATAAAAGATTAAAAGAGAGACATGTTAATTTGAAAAGACAGGGCTGGTTTTTTCAGCCACCAACATATTGGCAGTTGGAAGCAATTGGAAGCCACATGTAGATATTAATGTCAACATGTTGGTTTTTTCCAGCCCTCAAAAACAAAATAAATGGCTAATGCAAAAAAACAGGCAAAACCACAAAATAAATAAATAAATAAAGTTTATTTAAGGGAGCTTTTGGGGGAGTGATGGGGGTTATGTTTTTCCCCAAAGGATTATTTTTTTACTTTCTCTTACTCCTAGTAAAAGGAAGTATTGTAATCGTGTCAAATTTTCGATATCGAGTTTTCACCGGAAATATCCGTTTTGAAGTCCCCTAAAAAGTGGTTTTTAGCAAATGGTCTGTGTGTGTGAACAGCATAGCTCAAAAACAAAAAACCGTAGAAAGTTGAAATTTCATATTCCGTTTAGGTATCACCATTGGATCTGACAAAATTCCTCAACCGGAAGTACCACTTTACTAGTTTTTTTTTTCACATTATTGCGATTATCTCAAAAATGGCTCCGACGATTTTCTTTAAACTTGGAACATCAACCACACATACAAAGAGCTACAACTTTTATTTGAAACATTTCTCTGGAAAATTCACTTAAGGGCACTTTTGGGGGAGAGGAGGGGTTAGGTTTCATCTAAAGTGCTATTTCAGTCTATTAAACAATTCCATCATCTATCTAAATAATGTTAATTAGAATTAAATATTTTTTTGAAATTCCGAGTTTGAAATAAATCGGATGACCGGAAGTGCGTTTACTTTACCACTTTACTAAATGATTTTTCTATTTTTTCGAGATTTTCTTGAAACAACTTATATAAGCTAAACATACAAAGATCTATAACTTTTATTTAAAACATTTCTCTGGGAAAATTCATTTAAGGGCACTTTTATGGGAGAGGTGGGGTTCAACGAGCTTTTTCTAAAGTGCTATCATAGTTGATTATACAATTCTATCATCCAAACAGAATTAATTAGAAATAAATAGATGGCCAAAATTCCGAGTTTCAAGAAAATTAGTAAACCGGAAGTGCGCTTTTACTGAACAGTTTTTTCAGTTTTCGATTAATTTCGTTATTTGGTACACAAACTATAACATTTGTCAATTGTAATTTTGAGAACAGGAGTAAGAGAAGTGAGTGTTTCACACCATATTTTTTTTTTCTGGTTTACAGTTTTTCGTGATTTCTTGAAAACAGTTCAGCGATTTTCTTTAATTATCGCATATTATTAGTATTATTATTATGATTATTATTATTATTATGCTGGGGGGGGGAGGGAAACCCTAAGATATCCAAAGCCTCAATGGGCCCACATAGCTACTCCAAGAAAAACAACAACAAACCGGGTCTAGAAGAAAAATCCAGACGCGAATCTAATCCATCTAAGATTCAACGCAGTCGTGAACAAATCGAACAATAACCTTAAGCGGAAATAGCCTAAGCTCTTCCACAGACATCCTATACCGATCAAAGGTCCTGAACCTAATTTCCTCACAACCCAGGCAATCAGTCATAAGATGGATGGGTGTTTCCTTCCTCCTCTGTCTCACAGACTCTACAAAATGGAACCGGCATGAGCCCCATTATGTAGAGATGCCTCCTTAAACCACAATGTCCAGTAAAGGATAGATGTCCAACCAGATGCCTGAGAGAGCTCCGTGAAAGACAGCAACGTCTCACTAATGGCCTTGCCCGGACTCCCTGATAAGCATTTTGGACTGCCGATAACTAACTGAGCATATCACATACTATCTACACATACTATCTACACATATAATGCCTATCACTTTTATTTTTGTAACACTTTCCTAGGGAAATTGATGTTTTCAGAATTCTGGGTAAATAGTAACGTTGTGCTTTCCACTAAAGTATCACTTTAGTATAACATATGGTTTTTATCGCCTACATAATATTATTAGACATTGTTACACGTTAGAACTATTGATAGAATTCCAAATTCGAAGAAAATCAGTAAAACCACGTAAACCGTTACAATGATTTTCTTTAAACTAGATATGCTTGCTGTATAGATAGCCACTAATAATAGATTAGCTCAGTAGTTAGCGTGTTGGACTCCCACGCGGAGGTCGCGGGTTCGATTCCAGTGCTTACTCCTTAGATTTTTTTTCTTCCTAGGTCATTGTTCGGTCATTGGACAGTGTTGTCTGTAGAGCGAGAAAACACTATCCGGAGGCCGGCAGTACAATGAGAAGGCTCCGGGCGCCAATGACCTTAGATGTTGACGCACCTTAAATTTAAAAAAAAAAATCTGGAGTGAAACACTCACACAAACTTTCTCTTACTCCAGTTCTTAAAATTGAAAAATTTTATATTTTCTATACCAAATTTAATGAAATTCTCGAAGAAAAAAAAAAAAAAAGGTTCAGTAAATGAGCACATCCGGTTTACTAATTTTCTTGAAACTCAGAATTTTGGCCATCATATTTCTAATTAAGTTTGTTTGGGTGATAGACTTGTATAATCAACTATGATAGCACTAGAGAGAAAAACATAACCCCACCCCTCCCTCAAAAGTGCCCTTAAATGAATTTTTCCAGAGAAAAGTTTCGAATAAAAGTTGTAGAACTTTGTATCTTTGGTTTATATTAGAAGTTTCAAGAAATCGTCGGAGTCATTTTTGAGAAAAATCGCAAATAGAAAAAATTATTTAGTAAGTGGTAAAAGTAAACGCACTTCCGGATATCTGATTTTTTTTTCAAACTTGGATTTCGACAACATATTTAATTCTAATTAACAATATTTAGATGATAGAATTGTTTATTAAACTGAAATAGCACTTTAGATAAAAACCTAACCCCAACTCTCCCCCCATAACTGCCCTTAAATGAGTTTTCTAAGAGAAATGTTTTAAATAAAAGTTGTAGCTCTTTGTATGTGTAGTTAATATCACAAGTTTGAAGAGAAAATCGCAAAATAGTAAAAAAAACAATTTGTAAAGTGGTACTTCCGGTTGAGGAATTTTGACAGATGATAACACACTGTCAGATCCCCATGGTGATACCTAAACGGAATATCAAGTTTCAACTTTCTACGGTTTTTCATTTTTGAGCTATGCTGTTCACACACACAGACCATTGGCTAAAAACCACTTTTTTTGGACTTAGGGGACCTCAAAACGGATATTTCTGGTGAAAAACTAAAGATCGAAAATTTGACACGATTACAAATACTTCCTCTTACTTAGGAGTAAGAGAAAGTAAAAATAGAGAAGCATTGCGACACTTTAGTTAGTTTTAACTTAAATTTGCACAAAGTTAGTTAGTTTTGATATAGAGCGCTCCTCTACGTATACAAGTAAAAATCGAGACCAACATGTTTATGGCAAACCCCAAAACTAATTACAGTGTTTAAAGAAACATTTATTGATTAAATTGTATTAATTAGAGTCTGAGAAAGTTGTGTGAAATGAAAAGAAACACAATCCAAATATGTCTGAACATAATTTTTTGGAAACACAGCTCCGTATTACTTGCTGTGATATCTCCCAAAATACTCATCATTAGTTCTTTCCCAAAGAGGCTGACATAAGTTAAGATGTTTGTCCCCTCCCCCCCCCTTTAAAGGGCACGAAAAACATGATTTGTATAAGAAAGGAGAACACCTTATTTACTGGGGCACCACACTGAGGTTACCATTGTATTGGCTGCATAAATCTTTGTTATATACAGCGGCTAAGCCCGTCATGTCCCCCTTTTCAATAATTCTTTCCCTTTTTTTTTTGTTGCCAGTTCTCACCCTAATTTTCACATTTGAGGAAAGAGTCATTGTTGAGTGCAAACTGATTCTGTTTTTCCCTAATTCAACCTACTATTGTACCTTTCTTATGAATACGTTTTTTTTTTTTTTCATTTTATTTTTATTTATTTCTAATTCTAATATTTCATGTGTATACATTTTAATCATATAAATTACATTGGTTCCAACGCTAACAGACGCAATAAGATGATGTTGAAAAATGCCGGTTAACGGTAAAAAAAGGAACAAATACTCAGCATGAAGTGGAAATGTAAATTATTACGTCTGTATTAATGCACCCGATTAGCAGCTGTTATTTTTTTTTTTTATATTACTAGTTATTTTTATGTTTTCATGTGTTTATTTCTTCAAGCAATAGTTGAAGATTCCACCATAAACATGTATTTCATTTGTTGTTGTTTGGCGCGGGGGGGTGGGGGGGTCTTAACTCGCAAAGATCAACAAGATTACATGAAATTTGGAACAACAAATCTCGATAATTATTGGAATTTGGTGCTCCCAATTATAACCACCAGTGGTTATAATAGTTCAATATTTTGGGGCAATATACTTTCCATGCCACTTAATTTATACAGGGTGTCTGTCCAAAGATATATGGATAACGACTTTTTCTCGGAAACTAAGATAGCTATAAAAAAAACTAAAAAAAATACATGTCCCCGTTGTTTTTACTTTCTCTTACTCCTAGTAAGAGGAAGTATTGTAATCGTGTCAAATTTTCGATATCGAGTTTTCACCGGAAATATCCGTTTTGAGGTCCCCTGAGTCCAAAAAAGTGGTTTTTAGCGAATGGTCTGTGTGTTTGTGTCTGTGTGTGTGTTGTGTGTGTCTTATGTATGTGAACAGCATAGCTCAAAAACGAAAAAATCGTTAGAAAGTTCAAACGTGAATTAGTTTAGTATCACATGAGATATACGGCGTAAGGTGTCAATATTCCTAAACCGGATAGTACCACTTTAATAGTTTTTTTTTCGTTTTTTGACAATTTTCTCAAAAATGGATCTGAAGATTTTCTTTAAACTTGGAACATCAAACCACATTATAAAAGAGCATACAACTTTTATTTGAAATATTTCTCCAGGAAAATTCATTTAAGGGCACTTCTGGGGAAGGGGTGGGGTTAGGTTTTCATCTTAACTGCTGTTTCAGTATATTAGACAATTCTGTCATCTAAATAATGTTAATTAGAATTAAATATGTTGTTTGAAATTCCGAGTTTGAAAAAAAATAGATAACCGGAAGTGCGTTTTTACTGAAATGTAATTTTCAGTTTTCTGGTATTTTCTCGAAAATGGCTCCAACGATTTTCTTTAAACCACCGTTGTTAACTATACATATAAAGAGCTACAACTTTTATTTGAAACTTTTCCCCTGATAAATTCATTTAAGGGGACTTTTGGGGGAGGGGGGTTATGTTTTTCTTTAAAATGCTATCACAGTTGATTATACAATTCTGTCATCCAAATTGAAATAACTAGAAATTAATAAATGACCCAAATTCCGAGTTTCAAGGAAATTAGTAAACCGGACAGTTTTACTGGACAGTGTTTTCACTTTTCGACTAATTTCATTAAATTTGGTACACTAACTATAAAATTTGTCAATTATAATTTTGAGTACTGGAGTAAGAGAAAGTTGTGTGAGTGTTTCACACCAGATTTTTTTTGTTAGAAATCCAAATTTAAGTTGCAAATTTGTTTTGGTGCTTCAAGAAGTGAGATACAGGCGCCAACTTCATTTTTTTCAAATGGGAAGGTGTGAATTTATATTTAAGAAATAGATTCCTCTATTTTTTTTGTAAGAAAAATTTACTTGAACGGTTTTTTTTTTCTGTGAGTGATATTTTACAAGTTATGAATGAAAACATGATTCCTATAAGAAATTTCAAAATGATATTATAATAGTTTTTTGATTGAATAAGAAGAAAAGTAACTAGAGAGATTACAGCGACAAACCAAGTCGATGTGGCTGCTCAATTTCATTGAGTTGCTATACAAAACACAGATTACTAATCTATCTTCATGAGACAATCTCAAGACCAAAAGACACAAACGTTACAAAACTAAAGTAAATAGCGCAAAGAATAAGCGAAATAAGAATGAAACATACATAAATAAACTCAATACGTAGGGCCTTAAATAATACTATTTCTCAATGACTGTAGATGTGATTATGGAGGATTCCCAAGGAATCCAAGATAATTTGCTCCGCCAGCCGGGTCAAATTCCCTTTGTCAATGCCGACATTATCAAAAAATTCAGCAGTAGCCACTGGGATTGCCCCCCGAGAGCCGAACCATAAGCCGTGAACTGCAAAGTTCCTTTCTCCAAATTCTTGTAGGAACTTTTCTTGGAGAAAGTTAACGCACTTCTCATAAATCGCTCTCTTTTCTTCATTAATCCACTTGGCCTGGTCTGGATCGTTGCTCTCATACCTTATTATAAATTTTACTCCTCATTAATTACAAATCTTGCTCGAACTGGCCACCACCATTAGAGATGCATACACATGCTTTTTCCTGCCAATTGTAACTTACGACCAAAGAAATACATCTCTAATGGTGGGGGCCATCAATTACAGGAAGATCTGTAATTAATGAGGAGTACTTTTCTTCTTATTCAATCAAAAAAACCGAAGAGATAACATGGAATCTTCCACATATATATTTAAAATTTAACGCCACAAAATTATCTGCAAAAACTATCTAATATCACTTTTGGGTGGGGGAAGGATGTTTCAAATAAAAGTGATAGGTTAATATCTGTATGCACTTAGAGCATTCCAAGTTTAAAGAAAATCGTTATAGTGATTTTTTTGGCTGCCAAGCCGCCATACTCGCCCTGGCCTCTAGTAGAAGGGATGCATGTGGTTTAGTTAGCACTACTAGAAAAAAGTAGTAAGCCAGTTAATATTAGAAGAATGACGGGATTGTTCTCCAATGGGTGTCCTAGCCATTATGACATTTTGGGAAACGAGCACGGTTGAGCAAGGTTGTGCCAGCTTCCGCAGTCTGAAGATCCAGCAACATTTCACCAGGTGATTAGAGAAATAAATAAAAAAAAATGAAAAAAAGAAGGTAGCAAATGGTCGAGAAAAATAAAGCTACAGGAGGAAGATGGGAGATTTTGTTACAAGACCCAATCTCCCTCGACCTTCCCACTGGGCAAAACTATCTGCAAGCCTATCCTCCACCGAATTCGAGTTAAACTATTTCCGACCTGTCCGCTATGTGACAGCGGTGCGGAAATGGATGCTGCCCACCTAAATGACTTGTGCCGGATTGGATGATGAAGGGAAAAGACGAAGGTATTTTTCACACTGGAAACTAAAATCGAACAGATATTGGACTGCCCGAAAGAAAATGGGAACACTCCCTTCAGAGTCGGCGCAGGACAAAATAATTTTTTCCGAGATAGTTTCAAAACTATTCTGTAGAGTTGCATCCCCCGGTTCGCCCATTTTCTTCAAATTTGGATTTATAGCTTCTAATATATATATATATCAATATTTTACAATTGATAGAACCATATATTGAATTGAAAGAGTACTTTAGAAGAAAGATTGACGTAACTGTTCCCTCAGAATTATCCCCAAAAAATAAATTTTTCAACGAAAAATGTTATAAATAAAAGTGATAGGCATTTAAGGGGGAAAACGTTGGAGCATTTTACGAGAAAATCGCAAAAAAAACTGGTATAAAGTTTTGCACTTCAGGTTTGATGAATTTTTGCCCAAAAACCATCGTGTCAGATACGATAATCCTACCTAGAGACATCACAAAATATCAAGTTGAAGTTTCCTGCGACTTTTCGTGTGTTTTGAGATATTTTGTTCACACACATATACACCACACACAACGCACACACACATAAAGACCATTCGCTAAAGACATTTATTTTTTTTTCATAATCAAGGGACCCTAAAACTTGTATTTCCCATGAAAATTCAATTTAAAAAATCAGGTAATATCGTAATACTTCTTCTTACTAGCAGCAAGAAAAAGTTAAAATATGAAAAGGTACAAATGAAGAGAATCTACTTCAATTTGGGCCAGACACTCCCTATCAATATTACGTTCTCTTTGGTATAAATTAAATCAGTTGCTATTTGTGAGATGTTTTGAAATAAGATGTTCTTCTTTACGCATATTGCCTTTATATGTGGTGCTCCTTAGAATTGAATATTACTTTACACCACTTGTGTAAATAATGGCCGTTTTTTTTTTACTTTCTCTCACTAGTGATTAAAAATATAACTTCACTCACTACTTTTGATTTAATAAATTGTCACATTATTACACCGTTACAAAGAAAAAAAATAAAATAAAATCGGGTGTGATACACTCACACAACTTTCTCATTCAAAAATTATGATTGACAAATTTTATCGTTAATATATCAAATTTAATGAAATTCGTCGGTGTTTTTATAAAGAAAAACCCGCAAAAATTGAAAAAATACTTTCTAGTAAAAACGCACTTCCGGTCATCCGGAACTCGGAATTTCAACGACATATTTAATTCTAATTAATATTATTTAGATGATAGAATTGTATATTAAACTGAAATAGCACTTTAGAGGAACCTGTAACCCCACCTCTCCCCCAAAAGTACCCTTAAATGAATTTTCTCGGTGAAATGTTTCAAATAAAAGCTGTAGCTCTTTGAATGTGTACTTGATGTTATAAGTTTCAAGAAAATCGTTGGAGCCATATTTGAGGAAATCGCAAAAAATAAAAAAACAACTAGTCAAATGGTACTTCCGGTTGAAGAATTTTGACAGATAACGTACTGTCGGATCCCATGGTGATACCTAAACGGAATATCAAGTTTGAACTTTCTTCGGTTCTTCATTTTTGCTATACTGTTTATATACATACACACACACACACACACCATTTACTAAAAACCACTTTCTTTTTTGGACTCAGGGGACCTCAAAACGGATATCTCCGGCGAAAACTCGATATCGAAAATTTGACACGATTACAATACTTCCTCTTATTAGAAGTAAGAGAGAGTAAAAATAATAATTTTAAGCAGAGTTAATGGACAAGGCAGTTGATGCGCCCCCCAAAAAAAAAATCGAAATGAAAATTCGATTAGTTGAATCAGAGAAATTTTCCGTGATAGCCTGCTTCTTTTTGTGGTCATCG
>JAAEAF010009559.1:0-21864 GCA_011037195.1 Triatoma infestans
CTTGCTCCTTATACCTCGCCTAGTGAACGTGTGTTTGCCAGTGCCTTTACTTCACCTTAATCAGTTATTCGCCTTATTCGCGCCTTCGCGTTCAAGTTAATTATTTACTGTCTCCGTGAGACGCAAGAATCTCTTTCCTCGCCACCAGTGAAGAATTATTCACCTTCCGCGCCTGGGTTCTTCTAGTACCATCAACCACTTCACCTGCTTCCACGAAGCACTCTAACCCCCCTTCCTCTCTCCTCAAACCTTTCTTTCGCCAAACTACACACATACATACGCACACCTGCACTCACACTGATTCACACACATACCCACCTCCTGCTTCTTCAGTCCGCCTATCACTTCAGCGTCAAGCCTTCAACTCATCACTCACCGTCAGCTAAGGGTAAGTCTCATTTTCATTTCTTTCCACTGTTGTTTCATTCCGCTTCTTGGCGTACGCTCGCCACCGCCCCTTGGGTGTCTGCGCCGAGCACCAGTAGATCACTCACGGTTTCATGTACAACAGTTCGTTAAATTTCAGAACAAAGTTCGTGCACGTCATCAACAGTCAAACGGCGATCAGAACGAAGATGCTCTTCAACTTTTTGCACCAGCACATTATTCATGGATGTCCACACACTTCTCTCTTATCGTGAATGGTTATTGAAGATTGCCCCAACAAATTTTGGAGTGGGCACCGGCTAGAAGGAAGAAAATAGGCCAACCGACACTTGTTTGGAAGTTATGGCAGGGTATTGGATATATTGGAGAAGTATTCTTAGAACAGGGTCTATTGGGAAAATAAAATATTTGACGAGGAAATTGCTAAAATGTATTATTAATGTTAAAATAAAAAAGAAGTTACTTATAAACACTTTCTTTTATATTTTGAAATCAATTTTTAACAAATTAAAATATCGGAAAACATAATATAATTTTCTTAAACTTTAACGTAATGATCCACAATTTTTCTGAAAATAAACTTCCCTTCTTAATCGTCAACTTCGCTTAGAGATAGTTTTCAAATTTTTATATTTTTTTTAAATAGTTCTGTTGTAGAAAAAATATAATACTTAACATGAAATGAAGTCCTTTTAAAACTTTCATTCAATTGCCACAGTCGTTTGCGCTCGTGTGAGCAAACCTGAATTCGAATGTGTAAAAATAATTCTTTATTCTTTATAAAAAATTCCAAAGATACCAAGAAAAGATAAAATTATTCTGAATTTAATGAATATTACAAAATAAGTAACCATTTTAGCATGTAAATGTAATTAAATTGAATAAAACAATTTACAAATATGTTTAAAACCTATTAAAGCATTACAGATTATTATTATTATTGTTGCAGTTATACATAGTTAAAATAATGGTAATAAAAGTAATCAAAACCTGTTTTTCATATAACCAGTTCCATTCGCTTTCCACTGGCAAACACAACTAGATTAGATTCCTATAGTATTTGCGTTGTTTATAAAACCACTTTAACACAACTGTGTTAGAATTACGTTTAGTTTGTTTATGTTATATTATAATAATGTCACAGTGATATTATTAAAACCCAAGTTATTACTATTTATATCTTTAATAATGTTGTTCTTCTGTTATTAATATTATTATTTCTTTTCTGTAAAATTAATAACTATCAAAAAGGGGTTTTATTTGTTTTGTAATTGTAAGATAGTTTTTATTATTAAGGTGGTCTTCTTTAATAAGATTATATTGTATAAAGTTTTGTGCTTCAACTAACAAATAATAAGTTCTGATAGAATTATTGTTTATAACAATAAATTGTTTATGACATCTACATTATATCTAAAGATGGATTGTTTTTATAGTTTTCATATATATATATATATATATATATGAACATCTATGTGTGTAGTTTATAAATAGGCTAGATTTGTTCGCTTCTTTTAATAAAATGGCCGATTTTATTTATAAAGAACAAGACTTTGGTTTAGTCGCTTGGGTTTACTTGAAATAAGCCTGCAAAGGAAATTAAAGCAGTATATTAAGAACGAGATTTTTGCAAAGTTGTAAATCATTAATTTTAACAATTGATAATATGATGTTTTAAATTTCCGCGGCCATTTTCATAAAAAATACCTGAGTTTCCGGGTTGACGCGTCAGTGATTTGCTAAAAACCAACGTATCGCCCATGTTGCAATGAGCTATCCTCTCATATGTGTAAGGTGTGTCGGCGAAGAATTCTAAATTCCTTGCAAAGCAAGTATAACTACCGTACATGGGACGGGCGAAAAATGTCTCAGGTGCTACCTGGGTTCAAAGACAGGTTTTCAATGTAAAAAAAGTGTAAGGAGAGTCTATGTGATAGCTTGCAGCTATGGGAAAAATTATAAGGCCAGACTAATAGATTAAACACAATACGTCTTGAAGAACGTATTCGCTGTAACTATACATAACACTATAACAAAACGGAGAAGTCGGCACTCGCAGAACATCTGGGCATCTGGGTCTACACTGGACCATCAGTTTTGAGGACACCAGGCCCAAATAGCCTGTTATTACAAACTTTAGGCGTGGAAATTGAGAAAAACTTCTAAATAGAGACAATGGACTTCGTCCAAAATATCAGAGCATGGTTTCCCTGCACAAGGAAAATGGTGAAAAAGCAGGGGAAAAACGTCTAATCGTTTTCCAGAGCAGGACATAGTTAAAACTTTGGACTTTGGCAGGAGAGCATTGGAATGGGAGACTTAGATCTCGTCATCCGCCAGCCAACCGTGGGAAAGAAAGAGAAATTAAGCCCAATGGAATTCATGCAATAAATGTACAATCATAAATTTATATTTAACTGGCTTCATATATTGTTATTTGTGTTGCTCTTATTTACAAATGTAAGCAACATTTATTCTTCATTCCTTTATTACCATTAATTATTTCTTTTGAAACGAGAGGATAGTGTCCAGGAGCAAGATAGTTCAACTCTCTGAAGAGAGATTTCCTAAACAAGAAAGAAGTGAGCAAGAAAACGAAAAGAGCCGTATTTAAAAGTACATTTCTCCCGATACTTACATACTGTAGTGCGATGTAGACCCTGAATACCAAGACACTGAAGTCAACTCCAGGCAGCCAAAATGAGATTCCTTCGTAAAAATCGAAGGGAAGGACGCGACGAGATAAAATACGAAATACACTTATAAGGAAGAATCTCGATGTAAAGGTTGTAGAGGAAATAATGAAAGAGAATAGTGTCAGATGGTTCGGCCACTTGTTAAGAATAGATAAAACAAGGTGAGCCGGAATTACCTATAAAACAAGAGTTCAGGGGAACAGAAGCAGAAGAAAAGCAAAAGCTATGATTTGTAAACTTAAAGCGTATTTACAATTTTCACCTTAATAATATCATAGAATAAAACAGATATACATATGTAAAATTTATTACAAATATGAACAACATCGATGTGAGCAGAATAGCTCTCTTTATTTTGATGTTGTCGCTTTAAGAGACGGCTGTTGTATCGGCTGAAGTCACTTAGCAGAACGTTGCAGTGGCACATGGGAGAGAACTCGAGCACAGCTTCCTCAGCAGAGCAAAGAAACACTCTTGTTTACGGAACATCATAAGTCATATTGGTAAATAGACATAGGACATGAATCTATAGTATTATTTCTACTTGTATAATTTTCGAATTTCTCTACTTAGGTTTCTTCTTTTTTTGTTAATTGATTGCCATTAAAAAAAAAACAAATAGCAGAAGCTTGCAAAAACTGAATGTTTAATACTTTGATGTAGTAAGAATTTCGTAAGCTTATGTGTGTGTTTGTAAATATGTACGTATAGTGAGTAAAAATGTATATACCGGGAACTGAATGAACTTTAGATGATATTGGAGGGTTTGGGAAATGACGATGTTGGTAAATATTTTGGCAGGTGAATATTGGGCATGCGTGTTTATGTGTTTGTATGTCACTCAACAAGTTAACTCTGGTGGATCTACCACCGCCATCAACTTGAACCCAACATGTGTCTGTTTACCACTGCAACAAGTTAAACTTACAACTGTTACTTTGTAATGTCCACTTGTTGCGTAACTATTTTACTTGAATTACCACACAAATAGAAACACTCCCAGCATACACCAGTAAAAATTTTCTGGAGGCTTTTTTCAATTTACTTAGTTTTGAATAAATTTATCTATTTTTACATTTATATTTATATATTTATTACTTTCTCTTATTTCTAGTAAGAGAAAGTATTGTAATAGTGCGAATTTTTCGATATGGAATTTTCACCGGAAATATACGTTTTGAAGTTTCCTGAATCAGAAAAATTTAGATTTTTAGAAAATGGTTTGTGTGTGTGCATGTGCGTGCGCGTATGTTTTGTTTTTTTTAACAATATAGTTCAAAAACGCAAAATCGCATAAGTTCAAACTTGATATTCCGTTTAGATATATCACCATGGGATTTGACAGTAAGTTATCTGTCAAAATTCCTCAACCGGAAATAACACTTAATTGTCCAGAGACATTTTCCGTGGAAGCCTGCTTCATTTTGTGGTCATCGACCGGTTTCGGGCGTTCGCCCATCTTCAGGATGCGCTTTTCAGACAGTGTGCCAACACAGACTCGTACAGAGACTTAGTTTCACACTAACTGAGGTGTATTTTTAAAATACTAAACTCTTAAACTAGGTAAAGGGATGTGGCCAGATGGGTGGGAAAACACGTGTTTGGGTTGTTAAAGGGCAAATTCTTTTCTTACAGTGGACGCGGGGGTCTAATGTTTAAACTCTGTTGTTGGAGGGAGACTTACTTTACAATTAACTAACCAAAATATTAAGAATATACAAAAAATAAAAATAAGATACACAAAATAAATCTAAATAACAACGATTAAACTAACATTTTAAAATTCATTCATTCGTTTAAAACTGAACGATTTTTTTATATAATTAAGTTAAGTTTTCCAGTTCCAAAGAATTAAGAAATTCCAGTCATTCTTTCTCTTTTTCACGCAACCCTCACATGCTCGCAAGCATGTATACCTAATTATGTTTTCTTATATAATTAAGTTTTTTATTATGCATCCCACAAACCCCACAAACCATGTCACATCATCACTCACATACATCATCCAAATACGCACTTTTTTTTTTATTTTTTTTTTTAAATATATATATATCTAAACTAGTAAAGTTATATGTACATAGTAGATTTAAAACTAAACCTAACCTTAAAACCTATTTAAGAACTATTTGTTGCGTGTGTAATTGTGTTTCTGTTGCTATTGTGGGAAGAGTGTTCTGAATAATGGTTCACTAGCAAATTTTGTCTGTTCATTTATTAAGTTTTGTGTTTTTCGCTTATATATTTCGAGTTGTTCTACTATTCAAGTCGTCGTCCTTTGTGGCCAGAGAGCTGGTTGGCACACTGTCTGAAAACGCATCCTGAAGATGGGCAACGCCCCGAAACCGTTCGATGACCCAAAATAAGCAGGCTTCCAGGGGGGGGGGGGGGGGGGGGGGGGGGGCGGCGGTAAAATGTCTCTATGCTTTCCATCTCTGCGAACCAACCACCACAACAAACACTTAATTGATTGGGTTTTTCACTTTTTTGCGAAATTTCTAGAGAATGACACAAATGATTTTGTTTAAACTAACAATATTAAACACTAAATATTAATAGCTACATCTTTTATTTGAAATATTTCTCCCGGAAAATTCATTTAAGAAAACTTTTGGTGGAGTGGTGGGGTCAGGTTTTCCTCTAAAGTGCTAATTTTAGTTACACCATACAATACTATGATGTAAATAATATTAAATGAATTAAATATATAGACAAAATTTTGAGTTTGAAGAAAATCGGATGATCGGAAATGCGTTTTTACCGTTTTCTGCGATTTCCTCCATAAAAACATCGATGGATTTCATTAAATTTGATATACTAAGTATGAATATTGAGGCCTATATCTTTTGTTTAAAACTCTTATACAAGGAAGTTCATTTAAAGAAGTTTTGTGGGAGGGGAAAGGTTATGTTTTCTTCAGAAAAGACGTAGATAAATTATTCAAATTGATAGATAGACATTAAATTTAAATTGTCCCATTGATATATAGTTAAAGAGACAAGTAAAACTTTAATAATAATAATAAGTTTGAAGAGAATTTGTAAATTATAAGTGCAGAAAGAGAAAGTCGTCTGAGCACTTCACATCAGATTTTTTTACTTTCTCTTACTCCTAAGAAAGAGAACTATTAAAATCTTGTACAATTTTTATAGTTGAGATTTCACCGGAATACATGTTTTGAGGAAATACGATGTTTGATCACCAGAGTGCAAAAAAAAAAAGAATATTTTAGCATGTGGTCGTTATGTGTTTGTGTGTATATGTGTATTAACAAAATATCTCCAAAAACGAAAAATTGCCGGATGCTTAAACTCAGAATTCCGTTTTGAAAACTATCACTTGCGTGTAAAAAATAAAAATACAAGTATTTGAACTTGAGTGTTAAAAAGAATTACTGTAATTAGTGTTTGATGATCAACAATTTTATTAGCTAGGGAGCCCCAAAAATATGTATTTCGGGTAAAATTTCAATTTTTGAAAATTTTTAACTAACGTAAATACTTCCTCTTTACAGGATTACGAAAATGTACAAATTTAGGTTATTCAAATTTATTAGCCAATACCCCATGATGATTAAACTTATGAAGTAAATATAAATTTGAAAAAAATAATTAGATAATGTCATAAGATTGGAAATTAAAGGTTATTCTTTATTTTTTGTTTGTGATCTAAGGAGTAAATTAACTTACTAAAGAATTAAGCAGGCAGGATTTTGGCAGGGAAAGCGATATGGTCATTTTACCATATCGCGAGATGCTTTCAGAGTTACAGGCTTTCCCTCTGATAAGATGCTTTCATTTTTGTCTTTCTTAGAGTGTCAGATTATATTCTAGCGAAGACCGCTTAACGTTGGGACCATCTCGTGTGATGCCTATTAACTATTTCAGGTGTTACACGGTTGGTTCCAGAATAGGCCTGGGGCTGGGGTCTATTTTGACAAACGGCAGATCACTACGTAGTAACTCTAGTGAATTGGCCACTCTTTTCCAGGCTAAGGTTTATACTGTTCTTTGCTGTGTCTCAGCTGAGCGGGTACGTATCTCTAATTTGAGAGGGTTTTGTATTTGCTCGGTTAGTCAGACTGCATTGAAGGCACTGAGTTCTTGTCTTCACTTCTTGGTATTGGAATATCCCAATGGACTGGAAGAGCTATCTATCCTCTTCAAAGAATGTTCGTATCAGCGAATATGGATTCATATGGGAATCTTGGGAAATTAGAGTAGATAGGCATCTCTCTCTCTCCTTCACTGGTCCCGGTGCCTCCTGTTATCTTCTCCATGAGCATATGTCTGTGAGGCTTCCAGGCTTGGACAGCTTCACAGCATTTATCCCTGTGTACCCAGCATTTATTCTTTGGCTTGGCAGTCAAAGATGCTTTTGGGGATCCAGACATATCTAATGAGGAGATGTTGCTGTGTCTTCCATGGGCTTCTTTTAAGCGTTTGGTCCGGATCCCAATTGTGCTTTGAGGAGACATCCTTACACGATGGCATTTATGTCAGGCCTCTTTTGTTGAGTGTGTGTGAGACAGAGGAAGTAACACCCATACATCTCAAGACAGATTGTTTGGGTTGTGAGGAACTTAGGTTCAGGCTTTTTGGATGGAACAGATTGTCTGTGAAAGAGCTTAGGCTACTTCCCTTTAGAGCTTTGGCCTAAGTTGTTCGTACTGGATGAATTTCAAGTGCGTCTTTTATACATAGTCCTAAATTGTGTACAAACACAGACACACAAAGAAACTGTAGCTAGATTACAACATCGAATAGATTGTACTCATATTACTTTTTTCTCTATAACATATATTTACCTCATCATATTATATTTGTTTAGTGAATTCTGCTGGAGGAAGAGGAACAATTTTAAGCGAGTATCTCTGGTGTTACGTCTGACAGTAGTCAACCATTTTTAGGGTCAAAAAAGTAAATCTTTTTTATCAACTTTTCATTTTTTTACTCCCATCATGTTGTGGATAATGTGGGAGATTAAAAAAGAGGGAGAGAAAGAAAAAAAGAAACATAATTTTTATCGAACTTCATATCATTATATAAACCAAAAGAAATATAGTGAACTTTGGGTGGGGATATGTGTGTGTGTATGTGTGTGTGTGTGTGTGTGTTTTTTTTAGTTTTTGCGTGTCCAAGGTATGTCGGAAAAAAGATACCATTTTTCACTATATGACCGGTGGAGTTGAAGCTCACATTAGGGAGTGGTCTTGCTGAAGTACAATCTTTTGTGTGTGTGTGTGTGTGTGTGCCTGCGGCAAGGGGATGTATCATGATGGTATATAGGTCTATGTGATGGTTGGACAAGAAGTTAAGCTACATAAATCAAGGAAGCTTGGTGTGATGTAGCCCTTTTTCTTGAAAGGCCTTTGCATCCATCAACGGAAAATTCTTTTGCTATCATTTGTTTTGTGTGAGCCAGTGTTTGTGTGCGTATGTGTGTGTATGAAAGAGAGAGAGAGAGAGGTTGTGACTGAGAGAGACTTGAGGAGGAGACTGAGAGAGAAAAAGAGGTTGTGGTTGTTGAATTTTTATGAAGAGGCTACCAAGCGCTCTTTATATGCCCTATTTTACAACCCCCCCTCCATCATTTCCGAAAAAAATTGCTCCACACTTCTTTCAAATAACGCTTCAAAAAATTCATAGCGCACAAAATAGACCATTGTTCATAAATTAAACATCGACAAGGATGATGCAATACTTTTCTTCTTTTTAATAGGCAATTAATCATTTTCTGATCTTTATGGCGGCGGCAACAACTCTTCTCGCCGGTCTTCCGACTCTTGCTTCCTTGCCTTCGCACCAAGCATTGTATCGTAGTAATGAATAATTCAACTTTTAGCATTTTTTTTTTCTTCTGTACACCGAAGAAAAACCAAACACCTCTCCTAACTTTTCCCCTTCAGGCAGCACTAAGGTTTTCATCTTGTTTGTTGTAGCTATCGTCTTACTACTTCTTAAAAAGAGAAAGAGATGTTTGTCAATAGTTGAGTTTGTCTTTGAAGCAAAAAACCAGTAATGTCCTCCTAATCCGCCAAAGTTTTATCAGGGTCCCTCTTTATTAGCTCAAAATATCTAATCCTAATTTCTATTAAGGTATAGTATGCTATGTTGCGAAGGATATTCCTTTGAGAAAGTTGATAAATTTGTTTATTTAAGGACAGAGCTAAATAGTGGAAACAAGATTGAACAAAAGTTAATAGGAGCATTATGGCGGGGAGCCATTGCATACTTCGCAAATATTAAACTCCTTAGATGTATCTTAGTGTCAAGAACAACAAAGCAAGATAAAAGACATTTCTGAGACCTATCGTGTAACATACGGGGCCGAGTCTTGGACTCTTAATACTTCCACCAAGAATAATGCTAAGAACATTTGAAAGGAAAATATTAAGGAAAGTGTATGGTCTAGCATTCGTTGAAGGCATGTGGAATATTAGAACAAATAATGAACAAATTTATGAATTTTCCAATAGCATAGCAAAGTACATAAAAGCGCATCGATTAGAATGGTTTGAATAGATAGATAAAATGCTTTATTAAAATATACATAAGTTTGTACAATAATAATAAATCTAGAGCCAATGTACATTAACATTATAACGTTCCTACATTGTTTATAAATGATTTTTAACATAAGGCGAGGAACAATATGTGGGGAAAAAGCTGCAGCTTTAGGAAAAATATTAAAAGAGGCCTGTTAACCTGAATTATAATGCTAAGAGGGGCCTTTTATGCCTGTAATGTAGAATGCTTTGAAAATATGATCACAGTGAGTGAGGATAGTGTAATAGCACCCATCCACAGCAAAGAGAATGCAACCACAGCAGAAGAGAAGAGAGGCCCTCTCTGGTTAACAGAGACTACTCTCTGCTGTCGTTGCATTCTCTTTGCTGTGGATGGGTGCTATTACAATAGTATACCAAAAAAAGTACAGTATACATCAATATTAGGCACAAGAACGAGGGGCGACCAAGGGCGCTCCAGCTCGCTCAAGATGACTTGGCAGTGCTAGGAGTGAGCAATTAAAAGACAAAGACTTTAAAAGAAAGAGTAGAAGGAATGTTGTGAAGAAAGCCAAAGCATGCCTGGGGCTGTAGAGCTACGTAGAGAGTAAGGTTAAGCTTTAGTAAGGCTTAAATTAATTTAGACACTCCCGCTTAAATAGTAACAATTCAGTTTTCTCATTCACTAACAATGTGAAAACATCAGTGCAGCCATTACTGATAAGATGCAGTTATAGCTGACACTAACTTTTTAGCTACCATCGACCAGTCCCAGACTGGATAGACTAACCAACAAACTAATTTTAAGGTTCTATCCTTAATACCTTTTGTCAAAAGAAAAAAAAAACGCCTTTGCCTGCCTTTACCTTGGCGAACCCATGGAATAGCTCGAGGTTGACAAGCGCTACAACCTCCCACGCAGACTCATCCGCCATTGTTTTCAAAGACTCCTAAAGAAGTCGCAGAATAGCAGTAACCACACCCAAATTCACCATTGAATCCTATTGCTTAAATAAGATTTATCTTGCAGGGTAATGTTTTCCACATACCAAAAACCGTTCATGTCCTCTTTTCTTCAGAAATTGGATTTTCAGTCTAGCCATGATCTTACATTAGCACTATGCATGTACCGTTATCTCTACTCATACTGACTACATGACAAACACAATTAGAGCCATTAGATGATCATCAGACTATTGGCATTATTTTGTACTCATCCCAGATGTTTTGTTGCTTTGTATTTGAAATTTGTATACAGCTAGTTATTGCATATTTCAATAAATTGCATGAATTTACAATCTCATTATGTTTATTCTACTGAGATATGGATAATATTGAAATTCTTTGATATTATGAGATGACTTTGAATTTCTTCAATCTCTGACACAGGATAATGAGATAATTTCCTCCTACAACTATTTCTAACGCTTGGTTTTATTGCTTTTTTTTATTTTCTACCTTGGGTGCCTTTATGGAATATTACTTTTTAAGACTGGAGATCTTCATCAATAGCTAAGAGGGTAGGATACTTCTGGTTTCGTTCCTTAGGAGTAACTAAGTCCCCGGCAGGAGCAGGGAAAGAATATTACTTGTATTATGATGAAGAAAATAGTAGGAGTTTCCAGGCGAAAAAGGATGCCTTGGATGAAAAAGAAAAGATGAGATATCATGCTGCCAGGATACTTTCTCTCCTGGGTGCATTCCTTATAGCTTTCCTTCTTCTTTTTCTTCTTCGCCATCTTGCTTCTTGTTCCTCATTCAACCTCTTCTTTTTCCGCATGTTTTATTCATCGACCTTTACACGTTGATTCTCCTCTTATAGTAGGTATTTTTATAAGATAAATATATTCATAAAGGAAAAAGATCAGTTGGCCGGATAAAAAGCTCTTCGGCGAAGGAAGAGGAAGAGGTGCGGGTTGGTATAGGTTGTGGCTTTATAAAAATTGGTATATTTTATTTAACTTTCAATAATTCACAGTTAGGTGGCTTTTCGGTTAGTTTTTATGCCTTGTATATTTGCTATATAATCATTATTAAAAGTGTAACAGCATACTGGCCAGGTAGGGCAGCATGAACACACAAAAAACAAATGATGTTATGAAAGTATTCATTTATAGCAGGACGAAATAAAAAAAAAAAAGAACAATCGGGAGAGATCAATAGAATCAGTAAATGTTCGGATAATTGTTCTTCATTAATTCAGTTAGTTGCTATGACAGCTAACGTGGTGATGACGATTAAATGGAAAATTTGCCGATATTATGTGTTCTGTAATAATCACGTTTGAATCAGGGGAAAATCAGCTATTATTCTGTGGAAAATAAAGTCAGATAAAAGTTAAAGTATATTGATGGTATTGTCTAATGGTAATATAGTATGAGTTAATTATCATTCAAAAAAAAAAAGGTTTAATATCCGATTTTCTGCACAATTAGCTTGCTTGATTTGATGATGAATAAAAAAGTAAAAAATTGAAGCATTAATTAACATTTTCTTTGTTAAATTTTTCTTCATGAAAGCATCTTTACTTTTTTATAGAATTCTGTAGCAATTTCAATTTTATAATAATATTAGGCTAGGCTTATGGTTCAACTCTGCTTTGTTCAACAAGTTGTTGTCTAAAGGTTAGCCGCATGTGTCATGTAAGACCTAGCGGCCGTGAGAAAGCAAAATGATTGGAAAGCGCTAATAACCCCAGTTTTGATGCGTTTTTTTTTAAAAAAAAAGATGTGGTGGTTGGTTCCGCAGAGCTGGAAAGCATCAGAGACATTTTCCGTGGTAGCCTGCTTCATTTTGTGGTCATCGATCGGTTTAGGGCGTTCGCCCATTTTCAGGATGCGTTTTTCAGACAGTGTGACAACACAGACTTGACAGAGCAAATTCAGTTTTTACACAGTGACTGGTGTTTTTTATCTGTCAAAAGTTAAAAAACACCAGTCAGTGTGTAAAAACTGAATTTGCTCTGTGCAAGTCAGTGTTATCACATTGTCTGAAAAACGCATCCTGAAGATGGGCGAACACCCGAAACCGGTCATGACCACAAAATGAAGCAGGCTACCACGGAAAATGTCTCTGAAAAATAAAGATGGAAGGTTGAATTTTTAAATATGTGGATGAGTCTGCAATGCTGGATAACATCTGGTATTTTATCCGTCGTAGCATGCATATTCATTTTCTTCCTGGCCGGTTTCGGATTTTCATCCATCGTCAGAGCAAATTCATCAAGTTCTTGTAAAGAGTTGACTTCAACGTAATGTTTCTGTTACACTCACACGGTTTTATATATGAGCGAGAGGTTATAGGGTTATGTTACGTTGTGTGTGTGTTTAAATTTTCCTTCAGAACATTCTATTTATTAACTCTATTTTCTAATGTATAATCATAATTTATAATAATTCCATTTTGTCATTAAACACACACACACACACCCACACACACACACACCGTAACGTAACCTTATAACCTGCCAACCTTAACAAATACACTCCTAACCTTAAAACCGGTCAGGAACAAAATGATTATGCATGCTATGATGGATAAAATACCAGATGTTGAATTTTTACTTCCTGATTTTCCTAATAAGAGAAAGTATTCGGAAAGTAGTGGTCCAAAATTTTCTAATACTCTCTTTTAATTCCCTGCACTTTTTTCCCAAATTTCTCCCAAGATTTCCTCTTAACTTCCTGGGAATAATACTCTCATCGCTTCCTTAACAGAATACAAATCCTGCAGTTCTAAATCCTCCGACGCATTGACAATCATAAATTTTACGTCTCCAACCATACAATCTATATTGTTCTGACGATTCCTTTTGTCCACGAATTAGCATTGCCCCATTAAAAACAACAAATTCCATGCAGACCCTCCCTTCATCTCAGTCCTCCCGCCCAAATCCTTACCATACTTCCAGGCAATCCTGCAAGTCTTCTGAAATATCGTCGTTTGGCCCGGCAACCTTCTGGATAATTAAGTTGTTCACCTAGATAGCTACCATTGACGTCTTGATCATATTTCTTCTTAGCTTATTTACTTGTTACATATTTATTTATGTAGTTTTTATTATCAAAAATAATAATAATAATACAAAGAATTTGCAATGTACACACACCAACAAACAAGAAGAATAATGAAATAAATACTTTCTATCTTAAAAGAATAATTTACCCCAATTTATAGAATAATATTTAAATAAAAATGTACATATATATGTACGTATGTAATAGAAATTGCGAAATATTGGCCAGTTGTGTTAGCAATATAATATTAGAGAAGTGATATTAAGTTAGAAGTTGGTGCTTGTGTGAAATAGACTATAGCAAGCTGTCTTACTAGACTACAGACAGAGAGAGCGTGAGAGACTGAGTGAGAAAGAGATTTGATGTCCGCAGTGCAGGTACTCTGTTCGAACAAAACCTAATGCTGTACCTACTACTTTTGTTGCTGGTATAACTACTGCACAGACATACATATACTTTTCAATGTCACTATATATATATATATATGCTACTAAGTTGTTGAATTAGATAGCGTCCTGGATTATGTGCATACATATTTGTCCGTCTGTCTGAAAAGTGTGTTCATTGTTAAGTACGCATGGCATGTTTTTATTGTAATAGTTTTTTAGCTTTTGTTCAACCTCTACTATTACATGAAATATTATTTATAGTTGTGCGCAAGTGACACATACACACACCATCACACACACACAAAACATATATATAATATGTACATATAAATTATATGTTATCCACCGTTCTCAACCACTTGGAAATTTCTAAAATCATACTCTTTTCAATACTAGGAAAAAGTTTATCTTTGGTCTTCCCCAACTTGCTACTATACTCCTTACATTATTGTAATATCCTATATTCTCCTTTCGTTCGTCTTGCATCGGCAATGCAAGAGAATTATTTATATCTTAGGACAAATATAAAAAAAAAAAAAGATAAGGCTTTTAAGCCAAATTCGCGTAGCCACTCTCAAGTGCGCTAGAATACTGTTTAACAATGAAAAATTTATTTTTGATAGCGATATGAGATGGAAACTTTGTGGCGGCTGTAACTCTCTGACCCACTGTTTAGTGGAATGCCCTATATTCGATGCGTTAGAAAAGATCTAATAGGGTAAAGGTAGGAGAGATGACGCACATTTTAAATTTATGCCCTGTATCAAAATATAGGAGATATATTAAAGAGGTAATGCTTATAAAACTCCTATAATAAGCATAATAGCTTATAAAAGACATTCTCATTTATTCCAGAAACAAAATACAAATACACTACATTTGGCTGCCTCTCCTACTATGGTAGGATAGATGACGCACCATAGGTTGGAGACCTCCTCCTCTGTGAACGTAACATGGCTGATCGACATAAAACTTGGTAAACACTATGTCTACGAGTCCAGCTTTAACGACAGCTGGAAATCTTTCGCTTCATTGCAATTAATATAGTATTTAAAAAAATAGAAAAATTTACTAAGCTTTACGAAAATTCACGTTATGAAAACACACGCTGATGAGAGTAAATGTTCCCAGAACACGGAAGAACACACAAAATAACTGAAGAATTTTGCAATATGTTCGCTTCTGATCTCTCTACTCCTCGACTAACTTCCATGACGCCACGTGGTGGCAAACAAAAGAAGTAAACCCTACGTCTTCTCTCCTACCGCGTCATCCCTCCTAGCTTTACCCTATCCGTTTAAATGCAATGGAGTTTGAATGAGACTGAAATATTTTGCAATTTATTAACGTTGAAAACCACCTCTCTAAGATTGAACTTTTTTTTTTTAATTTGTAGTAAAAATCTTGAAGTACAAAGAAATTATTAACTTTTCCTCAATTTTGTTTTCTTAATTCTACAATAAGATTTCTTTGTTTCCTTTTAATGGATTTATATTTAATGAATTATTTTATTTTAATTATTTATTTCCTTTCTCTTAGTCTATTGTTGTTTATAAGTTCAATATAATAATTTTATATTTATTTTGTAGCATGTATAGATTATGTTTAGATTCTTGTAGATTTACACCTTAATTTGTTTTTACTTAAGAGTAATTTTACTTTAATATTAATTTAATTTAACTTTAATTTAATAGTTTATCTATTTTTACTTTAATATTTGTCAATACTGACTATTTATCCTTTGCATTAAACATTTCTAATAATCATGAATCATTCTAATAATCGCAACATTTTCGTTTATATTGTACACAATGTGTCAACTCCTTGTTAGAGAATCATTTGTATTCATAGAGCAATAATTATTATTATTATTATTCGAACATCTCATCGTCCGGCTTCATCAATGCTTTCAGGTAAGAGTTAAAACTGAGATTTTCCACTATTTGGACTATCATTTTCTAGATAAGAGAAAGTATTGCGATCATGATCAATTTTCGAAATTATCTATTCACTGGAAATACGCCTGTATATGAAAAAAAATTGGATTTAACAGAAGGTCTGTATGTGTGTGTGTTTTGTTTTAAACAATATATCTCAAACACGAACAAACGCACAAACCTGCAATATTTTTCCGGAAAAATTGATTTGCTTGAATTGTAGGTGGTTAAGCTTTCCACGAAAGTATAATGTACGGTTATGCCATCTCTATGATATTAATTTCAATAGAAAAATTGCTAGAAATCAAAAATTTGAAGAAAATCGGTTAACCATAAATGCATTTTTGAAGAATAGGTTTTTAAGATTTTTTGGGGATTTCTCAAAAGCGACTGTAACGATTTCCTCTAAACTTGGAATACTAACTGCACAGATATAAAGGCCACTTTTATTTATAACATATATCCGAAAAAAATTGTTTTTTGATTCATTTTGAAACGGTAAAATTCAAATGTCCTCTCTTCAATTCTCATCATTTCTTCAGGTTAATCATTCTCTACCTGCCGCTGTTGGGGTAGATTGGCACTTGAAAAACACTGGACACTAGACTCTTTGATAGAAAAAAACTTTGAATGATTTTTTTTTTTTTACTTTGGCCCCAGCCAACCAACATTATGCTTGTTTTATTGACAAGTTTGAGAAATAAAAAGTAAGTACAGAAAAAAAAAAGACTGTAGAAAATGTATTTGAACATTACTGAAACTATGTTTCTATTGAATCATGTTCGAGGCAATTAAATTTTAAAAGTAAAAATTATAAACTTACCGTCAACACACCACTCTCACGCGTCATACTTAACATCAGCTTATAAAGGAACGGTAACCATACATTAGGGGTAAGTTCGGTGCAAAATATATTGTAGTGGAATCGTTTATTGTGATTCCTGAGGTATGTAGTAGATGTCTTGAAAAGGGCGGAAGTTAGTTTAGAGATTTTTGGAAGTTAGTGCTCGAATTATTACCACGGAATTTATAAAAATAGACTGTATTTGTAAAATAATTTGCAATAATTTAAACGTGAGTAATGGTAACTATTAACAAGAAATACTTAGAAATAAATAGGAGATAAATAACTAATAATTTAGAATGATTAAAATAAATGAACTAAGATGCACAACTAAGGAAATAAGTATAAATAAAAACTGTATAGGGACGCGGAACTGCTGCTCGTATGTTGATGTACTCGTATATGATAATCTACTGACGTACTGGTGTATAATCATCCCCTCTTCCAATGGGGCGAAGTTTATATCAGTGTTAGCAACATTCACACCAAGACATCGGTCCTAGTGTGTGACCTTGGTTAGTTCGGTGACCAGCGATTTAGGTCAGTGGCCGGCTTATCGGTGCTAGCTTTGATGTAAAGTATTGACCCTTGGTTTTGTTTGTTTGGCCGCGGGATTGTCTTGAAGACAGCCGCACTAGTTATAAATTATTCTTTCTTTTGTTATGTGTTGTGAAGGTTTGACATTGCTATGACCTTGCCTTGTCATTACATCAATATGTATGTATATATTCACTCTCATTTTGTTAAAAAAAAAAACCCGGCCCGCATGGAATTTGAGTTTGTGACCACTGGCCTAACGCCTAAAACTGAAAGTTACCTAATTCTCGATCGCCTTTGCCACTTGTTCCAATGTTACAGTGATCGACCGTTTAACCATTCATTTCTGTTGCTATTACTGGTATATGATAGTTGGTTGTTCGCGGTCTGTGACAGGCAAGAATCAGGTTCTGTTAGCAAAGAAAATAAACAAAGAAAAATTGTAGTAAAAATAAAGTTTCAGAGACATTTTCCGTGGTAGCCTGCTTCATTTTGTGGTCGTCGACCGGTTTCGGGCATTCGCACATCTTCAGGATGCGTTTTTCAGACAGTGTGACAACACAGACTTGCACAGAGCAAATTCAGTTTTACACACTGACTGGTGTTTTTAACTGTATTCAAAACTAAACTCTTAAAGTATGTCAAGAGGTATGGTCAGCTGGGTGGGAAAACGCGTGTTTGGGTTGTTAAAGGGCAAATTTTCCTTACAATGGAAACAACACGTGGGGTCTAATTTTTAAACTCTGTTGTTGGAGGGAGATTTACTTTATAATTAACTAATCAAAATAAAATATATAAAAATAAATTAAAAATTAAATTAAACAACGATTTAAACTAACATAATTTAAAATTAAGCCATTTTTATAATTATGCATTCCAGTCAATATTTCACTTTTTACACAACATTCACATACGGATCCACGCACGCATGTTTATGGTTTCTTATAATTAAGTTTTTTATAATTATGCATTCCACTCTTATTTCACCCTTTCACACTACATTCACAATATCACATTCACATACGCCATCACGCAAGCATGTATACCTAAATATGGTTTTTTTATAATTAAGTTTTTTATTATGCATTCCACTCAACATATCACTTTTTTAAACAACATTCACATAAATCATACATCATCCAAATACGCACGCCATAATTTGTTTTTTTAATATATATATATATATATATATAACTAGTAGATTTAAAACTAACCTAAAACTAAAATCTGTTTAAGAACTATTTGGTGCATGTATAATGTTTGCTCTGGTAATTGCGTTTTTATTGCTATTGTGGAAAGAGTCTTTTGAATAATGGTTCACTGGCAAATTTGGTCTGTTTGTTTATTAAGTTTTGAGTCTTGTGTTTATATTTTTCGAGTTGTTCTATTGTGTCAAGTCGTCGTCCTTTGTGGCCAGAATGTATTAGCTTCATCGTGGTCGTGATGTCATCGGGTTTGTGTTTGTTAATGTTTAAGTGATTAGCATAATTTGAATCAATTTTGTTGTACTTGTATGATCTGATATGTCCGATAAATCGTTCCCTGATTTTTCTGCCGGTCTGCCCCACGTAAATGTTGTCACAGTCCAGGCATTTCAACTCGTAAACCCCACTGTTGACATACACGTCAGTGAACTCGGTACGAGTGCGGATTTTGTTGCCTAATTTGTTGTTTGTCTTAAATTGAAGGATTGTTGAAATCTGAAGGATGTCTTAATGCCCAGGTTTAAAAAAAAAAAACTTCCAACAAGTAAAAGCTGCTATAAAAAACACAACACTAGTAATACTATCATTCGAAATCTTCAAATACACTTGTATATACGCTACAGCACCCATTCTAAATGCACTCCAAAAATACACAAACCCAATATCCCCATCAGATCCGTCATAAACTACAAAACTGCACCAGCATACAAATTGTCATAGCATCTGGCAAAAGTAATAAAAGACAAAGTAAAGAGTTTGTACGTGTGGCTTCCAATATATGTGAATGTGGCGAATTTGTCTGCTGTTTCTTTGTCTGTCCTATTTCGGTGGTGTGGTTCGTTTTTGAGGAGTTTATTAATGATGTTCGCATTGCGCCCAGTTGTCCTCTATAATGTGCCATTTTAGTTTATTACACAATTCTATCGCTAAACAATATTAATTAGAATTAATTATGTTGTTAAAATTTTGAGTTTGAAGAAAATCAGAAAATCGGAAGTGGGTTTTTACTGAAAAGTATTTTTCCGTTTTCTGATATTTTTTTTACTTTCTTGCAATTTTCTCAAAAATGGCTCTGGCGATTTTTTTCAAACATGGTATATCAACTACACATACAAAGATCTACAACTTTTATTTAAAACATTTCTCTGGAAAAATTCATTTAAGGGCACTTTTGGGAGGGAGGGGCTGGGGTTAGGTTTTTCTCTAAAGTGCTATTTCAGTTTAATATACAATTCTGTCATCTAAATAATATTAATTAGAATTAAATATGTTGTTAAAATCCCGAGTTTGAAAAAATCGGATGACCGGAAGTGCGTTTTTACTGAAATGTATTTTTCAGTTTTCTGGTATTTTCAAGAAAACGGCTCCAGCGATTTTGTTTAAACTAGTAATGTGAACAACACATATAAAGAGCTACAACTTTTATTTGAAATGTTTCTCCTGGTGAAGTTATTTAAAGGGGTTATGGTTTTCTCTAAAGTGCTATCATGGTTGATTACACAATTCTACCATCCAAACAAAATTAATTAGAAATAAATAGATGACCAAAATTCCGAGATTCAAGAAAATTAGTACACCGTATGTGCTCTTTTACAGAACATTTTATTCAGTTTTCGACGAACTCCAAGGAATTTCATCAAATTTGGTACACAAACTGTAAAATTTGTCAATTAGGTACAATTTTGAAAAGTGGAGTAAGAGAAAGTTGTGTGAGTGTTTCACACCAGATTTTTTTTTTTTTTTTTTTTGCATGGTTTGTGTTATATTATAATAACCATCCAGCTTTGTTTAACCTACTAAATGAAACATAATGTATGTTTCTTTATATGGATATATTAAGGGAAAAAATCTAATTTGTGAAAGAATATTGGAACGCAAAAGAATGACTGCAGGAAGCAATCTATAAGTTTAAAGTTCTTATAAACTAGTAGAAGAGAAACTATTTCCTACCGCTTTTTTTCTACTAGCGCCGTTTACTATAGCTAGCAGCATCTAGCTTCTATGTAATATATTTATTTTTTATCACCACTTATCTCAAACTTCTGTTTTCTATTGATTTTCATATTACCTTTCTTGTGATATTGTCAGTAGGGTCTTCTATTATAAATATTTATTGTTCCATTCTTTTTTATTTTATTTTTTATTAAAACTATATAAATACTTATAATATATATTTAGCATAATCGTTTTATAAAGTACTTTAAGAAGATATTTTTTTAAGTCAACAGAAATTGTAGACTTCATAAATTTACCATAGAGTTTTTGCGATATTAAAATTTAAATTGTTCTATTCTCTCTTTTTTTCACTGAAGATGATAAAATAAAAATCTAGTGTGAAACACTCACACCAAATTTCTCTTACACAATTTAAATACAATTTAATTCAATTTGACTAAATAGGAGTTATACTTGTACGCTTACCTAAGCGGACTTAAATGGAGCGCCTTCTCTCAAAACCAAAAAAAAAATCTCTCCAGCTTAAATTTAAACCTAACTTGTTTTATATTTCTTATTGCTGTTTTCTTAAATTGTGGAAACTTGGTTGGTATTTATTGAACCATGTACAACAGCCAAAAAACTTTTTAATTATCTAATTGTCCAACGTTTCTGCACTATGCGTGCCATTATCAAGGACCACAATTTTTCCTTTTACATACTGAAAACATTATATATATTTTACATTATATAAATAACTTCTTATTTATCTTCTTAATTCCATCATAAAATAATCATTCAAATAACCATAATGGATACACAACCAACCAGAGAAATTAAGACACGTCACCTCCCCGGCTTAGTCCACCACGAAACAGCCATAAGCGAGGTGACTCACAAAACACAGTAAGTTTTACAATTAAATTTATACATAAATTACAATTAAAATAACAAAACTAAAAAGAAATTCTGTTAATATAGGCCATAACAAACAACAATAAAAAGAATACACAAACAAAAGTAAAGTTAAAATGATAACCACGTGGGCTCATCACGTGTAAGGAGGCGAATATAATAAATTAAGGAAAAATTACTATTTAAAATAAAATCTGGACAACACCTTATGGGTTTTTGGTATATAAAAAAATCAAAATTAATATATGTTTTAAAATAAAACGAAGCCTCTGTACAGGATGAGAAAGCATTGTAGGTAATTAATTTCGGACTACTCGTATTATAATTAAGATGATATTATAATTAATAATAAAAATTAAAGTTATTTATATAATGTAAAATATATATAATGTTTTCAGTATGTAAAAGGAAAAATTGTGGTTCTTGATAATGGCACGAATAGTGCAGAAACGTTGGACAATTAGATAATAAAAAGTTTTTTGGCTGTTGTACATGGTT